>JAIOJX010000032.1:76954661-76979661 GCA_022376925.1 Tragulus kanchil
GACTTAAACCCAGGGCCCAGACTTAATCAAACCTGCTTGGGACTTGAACCCACACAGCCGGGACTCGAACCCAGCCAAAGCCCTGGTAATTAAAATCACTCACGCAATGTCTGGACCCACTGAGGTTCAGGTTCTTCATGTCTCTTTGCAGAGAAGAATTCAGCGAGAGGCAAAGTGATAGGTAAGAAATGGATTTATTCAAATTCAGAGAAAGCACACTCCACAGACAGAGTGTGGGCCATCGCAAAGCGAATCCAGTGGCCCTGAAAACATGGCGTTCTTAGCTTTTATAGGCTGGATAATTCCATATGCTAATGAGTGGGAGGGCTATTCCAGCTCCTTTAGGGAGGGGTGGAACAGTCATGGCACCCCTGGGTGTGTCATTTAGCTTGCTGACTGAGGATCAAGGACTGGTCTGCCATCTTGGACCCATTTGATTCTAATGGGTTTATGCTGTGTCCTTGGGCTGTCATTCTTTTCAAAAATTGTGCCCTGCCCCTTTCCCTCCTAACCCTTACATCTCCATCCTTCCTGAAGCCCTGGCACTGGTGGCAGGGGTGGGGGGGTGGTGAGGGTGTAAGTGGGGGGGCCTCTCAGCAGAACCTGGTGGGACTGGCTGGCCAGTGATTCCAAAGTGTTACTGGAAAGTAATACTTTGGCCTCCTGAAGTGAAGCGCCAACTCACTAAAGAGCTTGATGCCGGAAAAGACTGAAGGCAGAAGGGGCAATAGAAGATGAAATGTTTGGATGACATCATCGACTCGATGGACATGGGTTTAATCAACCTCTGGGAGACAGAGAGGGACAGGGAAACCTGGTGTGCTGCAGTCAATGGAGTGGCAAGGAGTCGGACATTGAGCGACTGGACAACAGCAACAAGTCCTTCAGACTGAGAAGGGAACGAGGGAGGAGCAGAGACTTCACCACAAGTGTGCACCCTGTGCTACGGGTATCTGTGCTATCAAATCCACAACAATAGCCAGGAGAAATGGGAGTTGTTTTTAACAGATGGAGAAACTATGGACCACAGAGACTGATTAATTTGTTTAAGGTCATCTAGCTAGTGACATCTGCCAGGAGTCAACCCCCCAGCCTATCTGATTTCATTCAAAATACAAAGGTTCTGGGCGTTGCTCTTAAGACATGCAGATATCCTTGGTAGGGGAAGGGCATCTCCATGATCTGTCCTAACTGTGATCTTATCAGGGGTGGGAGGAAGTGCTGATAAAGCGGGGAGAGGGAGCTGGGGGCAGTGGGGCAGGAAGTCACACTTGCCTGGGGTTCCCTGTGGCACCAGGAGATGGCACAAACTGAGATGCATCTGGGCACGAATGTGGAGCAGCTGGAAGGTCACACCGCTGCAGTTTTTTCTGTCTTCATCTCCATCCCAGAGCCAAGGTTCCCTTGTGTGCTCAGTCAGGTCTGACTCTTGGCCACTCTACAGACTGTGAGCCACCAGGCTCCTTTGTCCATAGGATTTTCCAGGCAAGCGTACAGGAGTGGGTTGCCATTCCTCCTCCAGGGAGTCTTCCCAACCCAGGGATCAAACCCACATCTCCTGATTGGCAGGTGGATTCTTTACCACTGCAACTCCTGAGAAGCCCAAAGGTCCCCTTAGTCCGAGTGTTTATCCCTGAGTTTGAGCTGGCAATCGTGAGTGTCGAGAAACTTGAGTGGTGACATCATCCTGGTGTTTCACTCTTCACTTGTGCCTGTCTCCGGAGAGTCACCTGGGGGTGATATTTATGTTTTGGTATCTGCACAGATACGTATAGATGGCCCGTCTGCACGTGACACAGCTGCCATTAGGGCTGATGGTTCACAGTCCAAGTCGGGGAGGGCCAGATATCTCCCCAGCCCAAAGCTGAGTTAGGATATAAATCATCTGGGACCTGGAAGGCCCTCCTCCTTAGATGGTCCCTACAGTGGCCGGCAGCTGCTCAGCCCAGCCCTGGGAAAGCTTATTCAGTTGACATTCAGGTGGAATACTTTGGGTGCCGACAGTAGCAGTGAGAGGCTTGAAACCTCCTCCACGACCATTTACCCTCTCCTGGGCTGTCTACACGGAGCTGAGGAAGGGAATGAGGTTGTTTTTAACAGATGGAGAAACTATGGACCACAGAGACTGATTAATTTGTTTAAGGTCATCTAGCTAGTGACATCTACCAGGAGTCAACCCCCCAGCCTATCTGATTTCATTCAAAATACAAAGGTTCTGGGCGTTGCTCTTAAGACATGCAGATATCCTTGGTAGGGGAAGGGCATCTCCATGATCTGTCCTAACTGTGATCTTATCAGGGGTGGGAGGAAGTGCTGATAAAGCGGGGAGAGGGAGCTGGGGGCAGTGGGGCAGGAAGTCACACTTGCCTGGGGTTCCCTGTGGCACCAGGAGATGGCACAAACTGAGATGCATCTGGGCACGAATGTGGAGCAGCTGGAAGGTCACACCGCTGCAGTTTTTTCTGTCTTCATCTCCATCCCAGAGCCAAGGTTCCCTTGTGTGCTCAGTCAGGTCTGACTCTTGGCCACTCTACAGACTGTGAGCCACCAGGCTCCTTTGTCCATAGGATTTTCCAGGCAAGCGTACAGGAGTGGGTTGCCATTCCTCCTCCAGGGAGTCTTCCCAACCCAGGGATCAAACCCACATCTCCTGATTGGCAGGTGGATTCTTTACCACTGCAACTCCTGAGAAGCCCAAAGGTCCCCTTAGTCCGAGTGTTTATCCCTGAGTTTGAGCTGGCAATCGTGAGTGTCGAGAAACTTGAGTGGTGACATCATCCTGGTGTTTCACTCTTCACTTGTGCCTGTCTCCGGAGAGTCACCTGGGGGTGATATTTATGTTTTGGTATCTGCACAGATACGTATAGATGGCCCGTCTGCACGTGACACAGCTGCCATTAGGGCTGATGGTTCACAGTCCAAGTCGGGGAGGGCCAGATATCTCCCCAGCCCAAAGCTGAGTTAGGATATAAATCATCTGGGACCTGGAAGGCCCTCCTCCTTAGATGGTCCCTACAGTGGCCGGCAGCTGCTCAGCCCAGCCCTGGGAAAGCTTATTCAGTTGACATTCAGGTGGAATACTTTGGGTGCCGACAGTAGCAGTGAGAGGCTTGAAACCTCCTCCACGACCATTTACCCTCTCCTGGGCTGTCTACACGGAGCTGAGGAAGGGGGAATGAGGAGCCACTGCAAGAACCTCAGGGACGGGACTTCTCTGGTGGCCCAGTGACTGAGACTCATGGCTTCCAATGCAGGAGGCCTGGGTTTGAGCCCTGGTCAGGGAGCTAGGTCCCACGTACTGCAACTAAGACCCAACACAGTCAAATAAATAAATACTTTAAAAGGAACCCTAGGGACACCCAGAACCCACTCAGGCCCATCCTGGAACTGCGGGCATGAAACAGGCTCCTGGACAGAGGTTTTGTGTGCTCTGCTCTTTTTCTCGTATGTGTGTGTGTGTCCTCAGTCACACACCCTCACCCTGCTGAACGTGCTTGCTTGTGTTTGCCTGTCTTTTCCAGAGGCAAACAAGACTGGGCCACTGGACTTCCCTGGCAGCCCAGTGGTTAAGAATCTACACTTTCAATGCAGGGGGCGCCGGTTAGATCCCTGGTTGGGGAACAAAGATCTCACATGCCGTGCTGTGCTGCACTGCACCCCCGAAAAAAAGACTGGCCCTTGCTCTTAGGTCCCACAGGAGGTGGAGGGCGCACCACATTCCTATAGGGTGGATGCCTGGGTGATGGTGGAGGGCAGGGAGGGAGCCCCTAGCTCAGGCTGGGAAGGTGGGGGCGGGCTTCCAAGAAGGAGAGAGTTTGTCCTGGGCCTCGGGTTGACGGATGATTTGCCCTGCGGCAGCAGGAAGGGTGGTTGCCCTGGCATCTCAGACCCTTGCATGTTATAAGTGGGTGAAGTCTTAGGCTTCTACGCCAGGTGGGACAGTGTCTGACTCACCTCCTGTATCTTTATCACCCAGAAATCCTTTCTGGGCTCACCTGCCGGAAACCTCCCACCCCCTCGCCAACCACTGCAGCCGTTGGAGCTTCTGGAACAGTGTTCCACTGGCTGTCCTAGGCCTCTGAGGGCAGGTCTTTTAGTGTCTGGAGGCCAGGGTGGGGCCCCTGGGTTCCCTTCTGTATCCCCTGCGGCCAGGGCCAGAGCACAGGGCCTGGCAGAGCCCGAGGGCCCCGCCTCCCCGATGCCATGTGACTGGCTGTGCCCTCTAGTTCAGCGCCTCAGACCGCGGTGCCAGGGCCTGAGCTCGAGAGCTTACACTCGTCTTTCAGCTAATCCTAAGAAACCCCTGTGAGGCGAGTCCTGTGAATAGGACCGTGTTCGAGTGAGAAAACAGAGGTTTGGAGAGGCTGGATAATTCACTCAAGATCCCAGGGGTGGCTCAGTGTGGAGGGGAGAGGAAAGCCCCCGGAGCGAGAGCCCAGAGCCTGAGCTTCTCGCCGCGGCCCTCTCCTCCCACCCCCATCCCGTCCGAGCTGCCGAGCCCACCCTTGGTTTGTGTCCACAGACCAGTGCAAGACTTCCAGGAGCCCTGCCTGTATTCCCCCGAGGCCCAGCGCTTCTCCTGCCAGCTGGCCGTCCCCGAGGGAGACAGCTCTTTGTACGTCATGTCCCTGTGTGTTGCCAACAGCGCGGGACAGCGGTCCAGCAGCTCCCTGTCATTTGAGGGTTACGAACTCCGTAAGTGAGCTCTTCGGGCCTCCCTCTGCCCTCCAGCTATTTCCTTTTTTATTTTTTAATTTAATACTTTAATTTCATGGACTTTTCAGAGGGATCAGGTGAGGGGTTTGGTTGAGCCGGTGTCTTTTGCGCTTGACTTGCCAGAGGTCCGAGGCTGGAGCTGGGGTTCAACCTGCTGGGGGCTGGCCATCTTCTTGGGTCTCTCCTTTGCCCCGCACGCACTGGCTGCCGCCTAGGAGCCCTGCTTTCTTGTTCCCACAGTGCAGCCCGACCCACCCGTCAACATCATTGTCCGTGCTGTGGACAGAAACCCCCGCTGGCTCAACGTCACCTGGAAAGACCCCCCCTCCTGGAACTCGTATTTATACAGGCTACGCTTTGAACTCCGATACCGGACCAAAGACTCCAAGACATTCACAACGAGGAAGGTAAATTTGTACTGGACTGTTGGACATGAAAGAGTGCCTGGATGCTCAGGGGAAGTCGAAGGGTGCTAGAAAGTTAAAAATGAGTTCTGGGTCCTGGTCAGCCATCCTCCCAGCCTTTCCGAGCCTTGGCTGTCTCTATAAGTGAGGAGTAATAATAGTGGGAGTATCCCCTGCGGCCAGGGCCAGAGCACAGGGCCTGGCAGAGCCCGAGGGCCCCGCCTCCCCGATGCCATGTGACTGGCTGTGCCCTCTAGTTCAGCGCCTCAGACCGCGGTGCCAGGGCCTGAGCTCGAGAGCTTACACTCGTCTTTCAGCTAATCCTAAGAAACCCCTGTGAGGCGAGTCCTGTGAATAGGACCGTGTTCGAGTGAGAAAACAGAGGTTTGGAGAGGCTGGATAATTCACTCAAGATCCCAGGGGTGGCTCAGTGTGGAGGGGAGAGGAAAGCCCCCGGAGCGAGAGCCCAGAGCCTGAGCTTCTCGCCGCGGCCCTCTCCTCCCACCCCCATCCCGTCCGAGCTGCCGAGCCCACCCTTGGTTTGTGTCCACAGACCAGTGCAAGATTTCCAGGAGCCCTGCCTGTATTCCCCCGAGGCCCAGCGCTTCTCCTGCCAGCTGGCCGTCCCCGAGGGAGACAGCTCTTTGTACGTCATGTCCCTGTGTGTTGCCAACAGCGCGGGACAGCGGTCCAGCAGCTCCCTGTCATTTGAGGGTTACGAACTCCGTAAGTGAGCTCTTCGGGCCTCCCTCTGCCCTCCAGCTATTTCCTTTTTTATTTTTTAATTTAATACTTTAATTTCATGGACTTTTCAGAGGGATCAGGTGAGGGGTTTGGTTGAGCCGGTGTCTTTTGCGCTTGACTTGCCAGAGGTCCGAGGCTGGAGCTGGGGTTCAACCTGCTGGGGGCTGGCCATCTTCTTGGGTCTCTCCTTTGCCCCGCACGCACTGGCTGCCGCCTAGGAGCCCTGCTTTCTTGTTCCCACAGTGCAGCCCGACCCACCCGTCAACATCATTGTCCGTGCTGTGGACAGAAACCCCCGCTGGCTCAACGTCACCTGGAAAGACCCCCCCTCCTGGAACTCGTATTTATACAGGCTACGCTTTGAACTCCGATACCGGACCAAAGACTCCAAGACATTCACAACGAGGAAGGTAAATTTGTACTGGACTGTTGGACATGAAAGAGTGCCTGGATGCTCAGGGGAAGTCGAAAGGGTGCTAGAAAGTTAAAAAATGAGTTCTGGGTCCTGGTCAGCCACTCGCTACCCGAGCCTTTCCGAGCCTTGGCTGTCTCACCTATAAGTGAGGAGTAATAATAGTGGGAGTAGGCCCATCTCCTCTTTACAGTCTCCTCTCACCTCAGTCGTGTCCAACTCTTTCTGACCCTGTGGACTGCAGCCCGCTGGGCTCCTCTGTCCATGGCATTTTCCAGGCAAGAATACTGCAGTCGGTTGCCATTTCCTTCTCCAGAGGATCTTCCTGACCCAGGGATTGAACCCACTTCTCTTACATCTCTTCCTCTTTACAGGCCAGTTTGTGAGGGTGAGAAGGTGACCTGGGGAGAGAAATGGGCTGCCTGCCAGTCAAGCGTGGGCCCTGCAGGATTCTGTGGTGTCCGGGGGCGGGGGCCGTGACTTATAGCTTCTTCTCCTGTTGCCTGAGAGCAGCTCCATCTTCTCTAAGCCTCCAGGGTGGTGTGTGAGCCTGCGGAACATCTCGGCCCACCTGAGTCACCCACTGGACCTGGGAGAGGGAACAATGGAAGGATTGGGTGGGGGGGGCTCAGGACTCCGATGGCCCTGGGGAGCAAATGGACGCCACCCCAGAGTCACTTGTGCCTCTTGCCCACAGGCCAGGGACCTCCAGTATAACTGTGTCATCCATGACGCCTGGAGTGGCATGAGGCACGTGATACAACTTCGGGCCCAGGAGGAATTTGGGAACGGCTTATGGAGCGAGTGGAGCCCTGAGATCATAGGCATCCCTTGGACAGGTAGGTGGTAAGCCAGCATTTCAGCTTTGTTATTATGTCAATTATCTGTTGCTATGCAGCAAGTCTTCCCAGGTGGCGCTAGTGGTAAAGACCCCATAAAGAACCCTCCTGCCAGCTCACGAGACCTAAGAGACACAGGTTCAATCCTGGGGTCAGGAAGATCCCCTGGAGAAGGAAATGGCAATTTACTCCCGTATTCTTACTTGGAAAATCCCATGGACAGGGTTCCCCTGGTGGTCCAGTGGGTAAGGATACCGCCTTGCAGTACAAGGGGTGCCGGTTTGATCCCTGGCCTGGGAAGATCCCACGTGCCGCGGAGCGGCTGAACCGATGTGTCCAACTGCCAAGCTGGAGCTCTGGAGCACATGCGCCTGGAGCCGGTGCTCTGCAGTGAGAGAGGCCACTGCGATGGGAGGCCCACGCAGGCCAAAGAACAAAGATGGATGAAAATGAATAAATGAAAGACCAATAGAAGTGGCCAAAAAAGAAAAAATCCCATGGACAGAGTAGCCTGGCGGGCTACAGTCCCTAACATTGCAGAGTCTGATATGACTGAAGTGACTTAGGACGGATGTAACAAGTCAGGCTTCCCTGGCGGCTCAGCAGTGGAGATGCATGTTTGATCCCTGGGTTGGGAAGATCCCCTGGAGAAGGAAATGGCAACCTGCTCCAGTATTCTTATTTATTTATTTATTTTTGGCTGTGCTAGGTCTTCGTTGCTGCCTGGGCTTTTCTCTAGTTGCAGTGCACAGGGGCAAAAGAAGCCTGCGCAGGCTTTTTACTGCAGTGAGCTTCTCCTTGCATGGATTTCTCACTGCGGGCTTCTCTTGTTACAGAGCATGGGCTGCAGGGTGCAAAGGCTTCAGTACTGGCAGTTCCTGGGTTCTAGAGCACAAGCTCCATAGTCGTGTGCACAGCCTTCCCGGACCAGGGATCAAACCCATGTTTCCTGTACTGGCAGGCAGCGTCTTTACCACTGAGCCACCTGGGAAGCCCTATCATTATTTTTATTAGGCTCTTGCTATGTGATGGACACCATGCCTGCTCCATGGGGAATCCCATGGACAGAAGACAGGCAATGGGGTCGCGAAACAGTCTGAGATGACTTAGCAACTAAACAACAACAATGTAACCAGTCACCCTCAAACTCATGGTAAAATAACAACCCAGTGATCTGCTCAAGATTTTGAAAAACAGTCAGCTGGGCAGCTCTTGTGCTGGGTCTAGTCTGAATCACAGATGTAGCTGTATCAGGTCTGCCCTGTCCAAGATGGCCTCACTTCCGCCAAGGTGGTCTGACGGTTGACACTGGCTGGTGGCAGGGGCCCTTGGGTCTCCGGAGGTCTGTCATCTCCCAGCATCCTGGCCCTGACTCAAGGGGAAAGCCACTCCACAACTGGATCTGGGAAGGGCTGCAAAGAATTTGTAGCAACATTGAATCTACCATAGTTACTAATGCTTCTTACTTGAAAAAAGATGTTAAAGGTAATAAGCATTATTTCTGTGATTAGTGGAAAATTCCAGAAAAATAAGAGAGTAATTATTCTTTTCTAAAAGAACATAAAGAATCATCATTCCCAGTATTCTTACAGCTAGAGAAAACCAGTGAGAGCATTTTACTATCTGTCTTTCCTTTTCTGGGTATATTATCTGTGTGTGTGTGTGCTCAGTCGCTTCAGTCATGTCCAAGTCTGTGTGACCCTGTGGACTGTAGCCGGTCAGGTTCCTCTGTCCATGAAATTCTCCAGGCAAGAATACTGGAGTGGGTGGGGCTGCCCTCCTCCAGGGGATCTTCCTGACCCATGAATCGATTGCAGGCAGATTCTTTACCCACTGTGCCACCTGGGAAGCCCCCTGTTTATGTGTTTGTCTATTTATATATAAAATGTTGTGAGTATTCCCATGTAGTAATATTTTTGGAAAATGTATTGTTTAGCAACTGCATGACTAATACATTTTTTTTAACCCATGGGAATTGTTTTTTTAACTTTTAAAATGTTTATTGAATTAGTGCAAGCTCACGGCAAAGAAGCAGAGAAGGGCTTATAATCATAACCCGTGTCCCTTTTCCCGCCCTTCCCATGTCCAGCCCTGCTCCCTAGAGGAAGCTGCTCACTTTCTGTTTCTTCTGTTGCTGCCCTCCTTCCCTCCGAACAACAGACTAACACGGCCGTTCTTTTTTTTCTGAGAAAAGAAGTGGAGACTTTCTTTTTTGACTCTATCCTATAAGAGATTAGGGTTTAATAGACCAGCCCCTCGTGCAGAAATCTCCTGGATTCCAACCCGGAGCGTGGTAGCCCAGCCTCTGCTTAAATGCTTCCAGAGATGGAGAGCTTGCTCCGCCTCACAGCAGCCCATCCCCTTGTTCCCAGGGTTCTATTCGTAGAATAGTTTCCAGGCTTGCTTCTGTGTCAGATCACTTGAACCCAGGAGCACAATTGAACCAAATTAGTTGTTCTTTAAAAAAAGGCTTCCGTGGAGTCCTGGCCCTGACTCAAGGGGAAAGCCACTCCACAACTGGATCTGGGAAGGGCTGCAAAGAATTTGTAGCAACATTGAATCTACCATAGTTACTAATGCTTCTTACTTGAAAAAAGATGTTAAAGGTAATAAGCATTATTTCTGTGATTAGTGGAAAATTCCAGAAAAATAAGAGAGTAATTATTCTTTTCTAAAAGAACATAAAGAATCATCATTCCCAGTATTCTTACAGCTAGAGAAAACCAGTGAGAGCATTTTACTATCTGTCTTTCCTTTTCTGGGTATATTATCTGTGTGTGTGTGTGCTCAGTCGCTTCAGTCATGTCCAAGTCTGTGTGACCCTGTGGACTGTAGCCGGTCAGGTTCCTCTGTCCATGAAATTCTCCAGGCAAGAATACTGGAGTGGGTGGGGCTGCCCTCCTCCAGGGGATCTTCCTGACCCATGAATCGATTGCAGGCAGATTCTTTACCCACTGTGCCACCTGGGAAGCCCCCTGTTTATGTGTTTGTCTATTTATATATAAAATGTTGTGAGTATTCCCATGTAGTAATATTTTTGGAAAATGTATTGTTTAGCAACTGCATGACTAATACATTTTTTTTAACCCATGGGAATTGTTTTTTTAACTTTTAAAATGTTTATTGAATTAGTGCAAGCTCACGGCAAAGAAGCAGAGAAGGGCTTATAATCATAACCCGTGTCCCTTTTCCCGCCCCTTCCCATGTCCAGCCCTGCTCCCTAGAGGAAGCTGCTCACTTTCTGTTTCTTCTGTTGCTGCCCTCCTTCCCTCCGAACAACAGACTAACACGGCCGTTCTTTTTTTTCTGAGAAAAGAAGTGGAGACTTTCTTTTTTGACTCTATCCTATAAGAGATTAGGGTTTAATAGACCAGCCCCTCGTGCAGAAATCTCCTGGATTCCAACCCGGAGCGTGGTAGCCCAGCCTCTGCTTAAATGCTTCCAGAGATGGAGAGCTTGCTCCGCCTCACAGCAGCCCATCCCCTTGTTCCCAGGGTTCTATTCGTAGAATAGTTTCCAGGCTTGCTTCTGTGTCAGATCACTTGAACCCAGGAGCACAATTGAACCAAATTAGTTGTTCTTAAATACCAGGCAACTAAAAAAAATAATAGGGACTTCCCTGGCAGTCCAGTGGTTAAGAATCCATTGTTCAAGTGCAGGGGATATGGGTTTGATCTCTGGTCAGGGAACTAAGATCCCACATGCCGCACAGCACAGCAAAAAGAAGAAAAAAAACCCAAACATTTATTGAATGTGTGTGGTTAAAAAAGAAAGGACAAACAGTGTGTATGGATAAAAGAGAAAGGACAGAAATGATATCAGTTGTCCGCACCCATCCCTAGCGGTGCCACTCCCGCCCCGGGCTCAGGGAGACTACTTTCACACATAGGCTGGCGTTCCTCTCCCAGAATGGATGCTGGGATGTGAGGGCCTTTCCTCCACCCTGACTGTGCCGTGTGTGGTCCTTGTTCTTCCTGTCCTGGGAGAGCCAGAGGAGTGGGCTTGGGGCTGAGGGGGTCTTCTTAATTGGACACAGGCAATGTCAAGTGCAGGCTCAGATCTCTGTGGCTGCTCTCCCCTCTCCTGTCCATCAAGAGGAGGAGGCAGCGTTCCACTGGGCTCTCTCCTCGAAAGTTGACTTCCTGCTAAGATCTGGACACGAGGGGAAGCCTGTTTAAATAAATCAGAACATCCTTCAGGCTAGATTGTTTTGATCTGTCCATGCTTATGGTTATCTTTGGTTTGTACGCACTTTGAGCCAAAACACGCTCATTATTTGAATGCCAAACATTAACATGGCCTTAGGAACCATTGCAAAGGGAGAGAATCATTTATAACATTGGGCAGAGGGAATGTTCTGGAGATAGGTTAACACCTGTTTACCTTTTATCCCAGCCACTTAATTTTCTTTTTTTTAATATTTTTTCCCCCAGCCACTTAATTTAATGGTCACAAACAGCTTTAGGAAAGCTTTCATTAGAAAGTTCTTTCTTTAAAAATTTTAAGTTGTGGTAAAATATGCATAACTTATAGTTTGCCATTTTAACCATTTTAAACCACAGGCTTCAGTGTCTCTGTGAGCCAACAGTTCACACTGTCGTGCAGCCCTCACCACCGTCCAGCTCCAGAAGCTCTCCATCTTGCAGAAGTGAAACCCAATACTCATGAAATAGGCACTTCCCATTCACCCCCACCTCCAGCCTCTGGCGACCACTATTCTACTTTCTGTCTCTATGAGTCTGACTATGCTAAGCACCTCATGTAAGTGGAGTCATATGGTATTTGTCTTCTTTTTTTTTTTTTGGCCACTTCTATTGGTCTTTCGTTTATTTATCTTTGTTCTTTGGCCTGTGCAGGCCTCCCATCACAGTGGCCTCTGTCGCTGCAGAGCACCAGCTCTGGGCGCATGCGCCCCAGAACTCCTGCTGGGTGGTTGGACACATCGGTCCAGCTGCTCCGCAGCATGTGGGATCCTCCCAGGCCAGGGATGGAACCGCGCCTTGCACTGCCAAACGATGTCTTTACCCACTGGACCGGCACGGAAGCCCTCGTATTAAATAGCTTTTTGTGACTAGTTTGTCTTACTGAGAATGACATTCTTAATATTCATATGTATTGTAACCTGTGTCCGAACCTCCTCCCTTTTAAGGCTAAATAATATTCCATCGTTATGTATATGCCATAAAGGCTCAGATCTCTGTGGCTGCTCTCCCCTCTCCTGTCCATCAAGAGGAGGAGGCAGCGTTCCACTGGGCTCTCTCCTCGAAAGTTGACTTCCTGCTAAGATCTGGACACGAGGGGAAGCCTGTTTAAATAAATCAGAACATCCTTCAGGCTAGATTGTTTTGATCTGTCCATGCTTATGGTTATCTTTGGTTTGTACGCACTTTGAGCCAAAACACGCTCATTATTTGAATGCCAAACATTAACATGGCCTTAGGAACCATTGCAAAGGGAGAGAATCATTTATAACATTGGGCAGAGGGAATGTTCTGGAGATAGGTTAACACCTGTTTACCTTTTATCCCAGCCACTTAATTTTCTTTTTTTTAATATTTTTTCCCCCAGCCACTTAATTTAATGGTCACAAACAGCTTTAGGAAAGCTTTCATTAGAAAGTTCTTTCTTTAAAAATTTTAAGTTGTGGTAAAATATGCATAACTTATAGTTTGCCATTTTAACCATTTTAAACCACAGGCTTCAGTGTCTCTGTGAGCCAACAGTTCACACTGTCGTGCAGCCCTCACCACCGTCCAGCTCCAGAAGCTCTCCATCTTGCAGAAGTGAAACCCAATACTCATGAAATAGGCACTTCCCATTCACCCCCACCTCCAGCCTCTGGCGACCACTATTCTACTTTCTGTCTCTATGAGTCTGACTATGCTAAGCACCTCATGTAAGTGGAGTCATATGGTATTTGTCTTCTTTTTTTTTTTTTGGCCACTTCTATTGGTCTTTCGTTTATTTATCTTTGTTCTTTGGCCTGTGCAGGCCTCCCATCACAGTGGCCTCTGTCGCTGCAGAGCACCAGCTCTGGGCGCATGCGCCCCAGAACTCCTGCTGGGTGGTTGGACACATCGGTCCAGCTGCTCCGCAGCATGTGGGATCCTCCCAGGCCAGGGATGGAACCGGCGCCCCTTGCACTGCCAAGCGATGTCTTTACCCACTGGACCGGCAGGGAAGCCCTGGTATTAAATAGCTTTTTGTGACTAGTTTGTATTACTGAGAATGACATTCTTAAGATTCATCTGTATTGTAACCTGTGTCCGAACCTCCTCCCCTTTTAAGGCTAAATAATATTCCATCGTTATGTATATGCCATAAATTGGTTATCCATTCATCCATAGATGGACACTTGACTTGCTTCCACTTTTTTGAGCATCGTGAATAATGCTGCTATGAACATGGGTGTACAAGTATGTTTCAACCTCTGCTGTCAGTTCTTCTGAGTATATACCCAGATGTGTATTTGCTATATCATATGGTAATTCTCTTTTTAATTTTTTGAAAAACTGCCATACTGTTTTCCACAGTGGCTGCACCTCTGTACATCCTTACATTTCTGTCATCAATGTGCAGGGTTCTGTTTTTTTTCTATCCTGTCAACACTTGATATTTTCCTCCTTCCTTCTTTCTTTTTTTTCTTTCTAGCTCTCCTTGCAGTGTGTGTTTTTTTTTTTTAATTGGAAGATAGTTGCTTTACAGTGTTGTGTTAGTTTTTGCTGTACAACTACATGAAGCAGCTATATGTATACATATATATATATATATGTATGCATGTAGCCCCTCCCTTCCGCCGCTACCCCCATCTCACCCCCTTAGGTCATCTCAGAGCGCCTAGCTGAGTTCCTTGCTTCACAGCTGCTCTCCGCTAGCTAGCTGTCTGCACAGGGTAGTGTAGGTACATCAGTGCTGCGCTCTCAGTTTGTCGCACCCTCTCCTTCCCCACACTGTGTCCTCAGTGGGCTTGTGACTTAGAGTTGCATTTCCATAATAAGTAATGGTGTGGAGCATCTCTTCATGTGTTTACTGGCTATTTGTGTATCTTTTCTGGAAAACTGGATTCAAGGGGATGTTCTTTCTCATGTGAACCCAACTCTGGTCTCACTGGGCCTTCGTCTCCAGGGTAACCCCTGACAAGTCTGCTAGTCTGCTCTGAATTCTTCTGGAATTTCCAGGGGACCCGCATCTGCTTGTGCTTCTGTTCCCAGGCTGTTGAATCCAGGCTTGCGGATTCCTTACCTGCCTGGTAACCGTCTCCTAAGGCTGATCTCATCTCTGAATGCTCCTCTTTAGATTGTCATGTTCTCCTGCCAGTGGAGGATGGTTTGGTAGACACGCATTGCTGACTTTTCAGCCTCAGGTCCTGTGCTTCTGTGACTTGCTACAGAGATCATGTAAGCTCAGACAGGACTCTTGGCCTCTTGAGCTCCTCATTCTGTACCCGCGTGGTTTTGGGGGACATGGTTTTCAAAACCCCAGAGGTAAATGTATCCAAGGGGGAAACCAGCTGCTCTCCTCTCTACTAAGGGCAGAGGCAGAAGAATGACCATGATGCAGGATGGATTTAAATTGGAAATTGGGGAGCACTTCTGGAAAATGAGAGATGTGCTGCCCAGTCAGGTGTGTTTCACTGACAGTAGAGTTACTTGACTGGGACACACCAGTGGACTTTCTAATCCCAAGGACCTGCCTCCAGCCCTAAAGCCCAGACAGATAGGATGCCCCAGTCTAGGTGTGGGGGTCCTGACACAGAGGTCAAGGGAAGTACAGTGGACCTGTAAATCAGGTTGTATGACCTTGGTAAAGTTAGTTTACCTCTCAGAGCCTCAGTCTTGTCATCCATAAAATGGAGCTAACATGACCTGTCTTGCTCCCTTTGGAGAGTTTTTAATGAATTTAGAGAAAAACCATTTCTTAGAAATAAGAACCTATACTGCAAACATAGGAGGATTAGCAATTTGAATGCTGTGTTGATTGGTTCTTGGTCCAGGGGGATCCCACATGTGGAGGAGCAATTAAACCCATGTGCCATAACTACAGAGCCCATGGTTCTTGGGATAAAGAGAATGGGGCTATAGGGACCCTAGAATCGCTGCCTTGGATACAAGTGTGGACTCACTGACTGGAAATGTGGAGGGGAATGTGGAATGGGTATTTGAAAAAACTTTTCTAGGGGTAGAATGTGCTGGGGAGGGGGCGGCTAGGGTAGCATCCCCTTGTAATCGATAAAGCTGTGGAGCAGAGAACACTTGGAGCAGTTTAGAAAGAGCAGGAAGAGCTTCGTGGTGGAAGTGATGTTTAAGTTATGCCTTGGAGCATGTGTTGGGGTTTCCCAGGTAGAGAATGGGGGTTATAGGCAGCGGGAACAACAGGTGCAAAGGCCTGGACTGTGCACACTAGCAGGGGGTGCTGTCTGGTGGGGCTGGGGCACAGGTGTGTTGTGGGAGGTCCAAGTGGGCAGGTGGGTGGAGCAGGCTTCTCCCATGGGAAGGCTGGCAGAGAGTCCTGGTGGAGGTGTGGGGGAGGGGAGCGAGAAGCCTGGGCTTCGGCGAGTGCTGCCCCCTGGAGGCTGAGGCCTGGCTGCACACAGTCTGTGGTGGGAGCGATTTCCAGTGTGAGGGCCCTGCGACACACAGCCTTGGGGTCCCTGCTGTGGGCAGCAAGGCTAGGTGACAGCTGGCAGTACCTGCCACGGTGCCTCATCGAGTCCCTGCCTGTCTGGGCTGATGTCACCCTGATATCAGGGCTGGAAGGAGAGGTTACACATTGACGGGCGGCTGGTTGTCAGAGTGGGAGTTGCTCAGACTTGTCCTCCCCCACAGCACTGGCGGGGCGGGCATTCACCAGCCTGTGGACCCTTTGCACAGCAAGCTGGGGCAGAGTGCCAGGAAAACCCGTTGGCATAAGAGGGTGGTTTCTTGTACAGTGGACCTGTAAATCAGGTTGTATGACCTTGGTAAAGTTAGTTTACCTCTCAGAGCCTCAGTCTTGTCATCCATAAAATGGAGCTAACATGACCTGTCTTGCTCCCTTTGGAGAGTTTTAATGAATTTAGAGAAAACCATTTCTTAGAAATAAGAACCTATACTGCAAACATAGGAGGATTAGCAATTTGAATGCTGTGTTGATTGGTTCTTGGTCCAGGGGGATCCCACATGTGGAGGAGCAATTAAACCCATGTGCCATAACTACAGAGCCCATGGTTCTTGGGATAAAGAGAATGGGGCTATAGGGACCCTAGAATCGCTGCCTTGGATACAAGTGTGGACTCACTGACTGGAAATGTGGAGGGGAATGTGGAATGGGTATTTGAAAAAACTTTTCTAGGGGTAGAATGTGCTGGGGAGGGGGCGGCTAGGGTAGCATCCCCTTGTAATCGATAAAGCTGTGGAGCAGAGAACACTTGGAGCAGTTTAGAAAGAGCAGGAAGAGCTTCGTGGTGGAAGTGATGTTTAAGTTATGCCTTGGAGCATGTGTTGGGGTTTCCCAGGTAGAGAATGGGGGTTATAGGCAGCGGGAACAACAGGTGCAAAGGCCTGGACTGTGCACACTAGCAGGGGGTGCTGTCTGGTGGGGCTGGGGCACAGGTGTGTTGTGGGAGGTCCAAGTGGGCAGGTGGGTGGAGCAGGCTTCTCCCATGGGAAGGCTGGCAGAGAGTCCTGGTGGAGGTGTGGGGGAGGGGAGCGAGAAGCCTGGGCTTCGGCGAGTGCTGCCCCCTGGAGGCTGAGGCCTGGCTGCACACAGTCTGTGGTGGGAGCGATTTCCAGTGTGAGGGCCCTGCGACACACAGCCTTGGGGTCCCTGCTGTGGGCAGCAAGGCTAGGTGACAGCTGGCAGTACCTGCCACGGTGCCTCATCGAGTCCCTGCCTGTCTGGGCTGATGTCACCCTGATATCAGGGCTGGAAGGAGAGGTTACACATTGACGGGCGGCTGGTTGTCAGAGTGGGAGTTGCTCAGACTTGTCCTCCCCCACAGCACTGGCGGGGCGGGCATTCACCAGCCTGTGGACCCTTTGCACAGCAAGCTGGGGCAGAGTGCCAGGGAAAAACCCGTTGGCATAAGAGGGTGGTTTCTTGCTCCTCACGAACCCCTTTAACTCCCTCTAACCCCGTGCTCACCGACAGCCGGAAAACTCCTGGGACAGGTAGCGAGTGGTGTGGACCCCTTCTTGGGAATCACACTGCTGAGGAAGTGCTAGAGGCTTGCATCCACAGGCCTTTGGGAGACCCAGAGGCTGGGCTGCAGGCTCTCCGGGCAGGTGGGTCTCCCTGGCCCGATCCTTTCAGCCACACACAGTCACCTCAGACTTGCCAGTCGTCCCATTTTGGGGTACTTTGCTGCCTTCTCCCCTCGGCACTCTCCAGCGGGAGACTGTGGGCTAAAGAGTACCTGGGGACATGTTTCTGAAGGAATTGTGCCCCTCCCTGTGCAGCCCCTGCCTTGGCTCTAGTGCCGAGTTCCACGGCATCTCCACATGCCCCTTCCTCAGGATGGTCCTGTAGCGTCCCCTTGGTGCAGGGTCATCGCTGGGGGTCAGGCAGGCTAGGCTCTGGTGGCTGGCCCTGTTCGCTTCCCAGCATGACCTTAGCGAAGTGCCCAGGTTTGCTTAGTTGTCAAAAGGGAATATTATGTCTGCCTCAAAACCCACCAAACCCCCAAACCTGTCTCACTGCGTTCTGAGGAGTAAACACGCTGGAGAGGCGTTCACACCCAGCCCAGCACATGTAAGTGTTTATTAAATGCCAGCAGTTCACCTGCGTTTCAGGCCACGCCTGTCCCTTGAGCTCTGGATTCTTGTCTCCACTCTGCTTAGAGCTGGGCCCAGGTCCTCTATCACAACCCACTTTGTTCCTCATCCAGCGATGGACACATCAACCTGCCCACTCTCTGAGCCAGGACGTGCCCAGGAAATCAGGCCAGACCACCTGTTTCCCTTGGCTCAGGTTCTTTTATTTTTATATAATTATTTTTTGGCCTCTTTTATTGGTTATTTATTAATTTTCATCCATCTTTATTCTTTGGCCTGTGTGGGCCTCCCATTGCAGTGGCCTCTCGTTGCAGAGCACCGGCTCTGGGCGCATGCGCTCCAGAACGCCAACTCATAATTGGACACACCGGTCCAGCCGCTCCGCGGCACATGGGATCTTCCCAGGCCAGGGATCGAACCGGTGCCCCTTGCATTGCAAGGCGGACTCTTTACCCACTGGACCGCCAGAGAAGCCCTGGCTCAGGTTCTTGCCCCATCTTGACAGAATTTTTTATTTAAAAAATTTATTTGGCTACGCTTGGGTCTTCATGGCAACATGAGGGCCCCTTGCATTGGGAGTGCAGATTGTTAACCACTGGACCACCAGGAACGTCCGTCAGCATAATTCTTACAGGAATCCCGATACCGATCTCTCTGGTGTGCGAGCACAGGCATCCTCCACGCCACTGATTCAGGCATATTTCTAGATCACAAGCCTGAATGTTGCTTCCCAACCTACAGCCACGACTCCTCTTAACTTCCAGGTGAAGCTCAAGCTCAGATTCCTGAGCTTGGAGCAGAGGGCCTTCTCAGGCTGCCCGTCCACCATCCCTCCCGCCTGGCCCTCTCCCACCTCCTCCCCTCCAGCGGGACCAGTACATGGCAGGAAGGTCCTGTCCTTGGGCTGCGTCTTCATCTGCCTTCCAACTGTGCCCACGGCCGCATCACTTCCTTCCACCCCTTCCCTGCCTGCTCCACCTCTGTGCATAGCTCCAAGGTTCCTGGAATTTCCGTAGAATTTCAAAAAGAATTCTGGGGACCAAAGAAGGCCACAAGCTTTTAAGTTTGCTGAGGAAGGAGATAACATTTAATGGTTAAGTTAAAAGTAGCTATTGCCATTGAGTGCCACTGTAATTTCATAAAAAGAGGACAAAACAGGGGCTTAAGCTCAGAAGGAAGAATCGTAGACCTTGTAGCTATCCACTCTGCTTGTCTTTTTCTCATTTGGCTTCACATTAGGAAACTTCTCCACAGACTGGTACTGGCTGGTGGTGGGGCCCACCTGGAGGTGATTTTATTTCTCCTTAGGAGATTGTCAGCTCCTCCGTGTCAGGCTTTTGGCTTGTTTTTCTGCATGAATGGAGGCACAGTGATTAACTTTCTGGTTGGTGGTTTACAGGTTGTGAGGGAAGATGTGAAGCTCAGAGTGAGGTGCAGCGTGGAGCTTCTTAGCCTGTGGGTCCCTGTGTCCCTGCCCCCAACCCCTTCTCTGTGAATGACAGGCTTTGTGGTTCGTCCTTCTCCCCTGGTTCCCTCATCTTTCTGTCACCCTCTGGCTTCCTTTTTCTCTTACCTTGTCTTCTTCCCAGCCCACTCTTACGTTCCTTCTCTGTACTCCAACCCTGGAGCCCAGTAACCCGTATCTTAACTGGTCATAATATACAATTCAAACATATTGTGTTAGAAGAAACGTTTTGCGTTCTGAATTTAGAGAGTCTGTTTTGAAAAGATGTTTCTGGGTGCCGGGTGAGTGCTAGGTCCTTGTGCCTCTGATCTGAGGAGATTTGTGGAAAAGGAGCCACCTCCTTCCTTAGAAATGAAGAAATAAGGTCTAAAAGATCAAGTGCCTTGACCAAAGCTACAAATCTGGCATGAAGGCCTCTGCCATCTTTTGTATTGAAGTTCTGTATTCCAAAACCCAAGCAAGCAAACCCAAACCTGTTCTCGAATGAACAGAAGTAAGTCTTTCTGTGTGGGAAAAACTCACAGGTGCTGTCAGTCTCACTTCTTGGGTAGGGTCATTCATTCATTCACCTTTTATGAATATAGAAGTACATCACACAATCTGGAAATCTTAATACAGGGGGACACCCAGTGTTGATGTTAATGGATCCAATAGTCTTTTTTCCTATTTTATTTTCCATAATTGAAATTTTACTAACTACAGTTTTCAGCAAGATGCAGTCTTGTATTTTAAGTAGTGCATTTACAGAGATGAGTAAGATACAGTCCCTGAATTTAAGAAATGTTCAATCTTGAGATGGTTTCTTTCTTTAAAAAAATTTTTTTTTTGTTTTCTTTTTTTTTTTATTGGTCTTTCATTTAGTTATTTTCATCCATCTTTGTTCTTTGGCCTGTGCCCATGAACCTGGAGGTGTTATTTCTCCTTAGGAGATTGTCAGCTCCTCCGTGTCAGGCTTTTGGCTTGTTTTTCTGCATGAATGGAGGCACAGTGATTAACTTTCTGGTTGGTGGTTTACAGGTTGTGAGGGAAGATGTGAAGCTCAGAGTGAGGTGCAGCGTGGAGCTTCTTAGCCTGTGGGTCCCTGTGTCCCTGCCCCCAACCCCTTCTCTGTGAATGACAGGCTTTGTGGTTCGTCCTTCTCCCCTGGTTCCCTCATCTTTCTGTCACCCTCTGGCTTCCTTTTTCTCTTACCTTGTCTTCTTCCCAGCCCACTCTTACGTTCCTTCTCTGTACTCCAACCCTGGAGCCCAGTAACCCGTATCTTAACTGGTCATAATATACAATTCAAACATATTGTGTTAGAAGAAACGTTTTGCGTTCTGAATTTAGAGAGTCTGTTTTGAAAAGATGTTTCTGGGTGCCGGGTGAGTGCTAGGTCCTTGTGCCTCTGATCTGAGGAGATTTGTGGAAAAGGAGCCACCTCCTTCCTTAGAAATGAAGAAATAAGGTCTAAAAGATCAAGTGCCTTGACCAAAGCTACAAATCTGGCATGAAGGCCTCTGCCATCTTTTGTATTGAAGTTCTGTATTCCAAAACCCAAGCAAGCAAACCCAAACCTGTTCTCGAATGAACAGAAGTAAGTCTTTCTGTGTGGGAAAAACTCACAGGTGCTGTCAGTCTCACTTCTTGGGTAGGGTCATTCATTCATTCACCTTTTATGAATATAGAAGTACATCACACAATCTGGAAATCTTAATACAGGGGGACACCCAGTGTTGATGTTAATGGATCCAATAGTCTTTTTTCCTATTTTATTTTCCATAATTGAAATTTTACTAACTACAGTTTTCAGCAAGATGCAGTCTTGTATTTTAAGTAGTGCATTTACAGAGATGAGTAAGATACAGTCCCTGAATTTAAGAAATGTTCAATCTTGAGATGGTTTCTTTCTTTAAAAAAATTTTTTTTTTGTTTTCTTTTTTTTTTTATTGGTCTTTCATTTAGTTATTTTCATCCATCTTTGTTCTTTGGCCTGTGTGGGCCTCTTATTGCAATGGCCTCCCTTGTTGCAGAGCACTGGCTCTGGGCCCATGTGCTCCAGAGCACTGGCTTGTAATTGGACACACCAGTCCAGCTGCTCCGCGGCACGTGGGATCTTCCTGGGCCAGGGATCGAACCAGCACCCCTTGTACTGCAAGGTGAACTCTTTGCCCACTGGACCACCAGGGAAGCCCCCTAGAGATGGTTTCTTTTTTAATAAAGAGGTAAAACATTTATTCCTGGAGTCAGAAAGCCTTAATATTTATTTCTTGCAAAACTTCAGGCAAACTGTTTAACCTCCTTGTGCCTTGCTGTCCCCATCTGTCAAGTGGGATGACAGTAGTTAGTACTGATCTCAGAGACCTGCTGTGAGGCTTACAGGAGTTAATTCATGGAAAGTACTATAGGTGGGCTGGTGCCTAGTGCATAGGGAGCCCTCAGGAAATGTCGGGCACTGTCTTGGTTTGTTGCTGTCATGGTCTCTTTACCCCACCACTGTCCTTAGCCCTGCTGCTTCCCGGCGCCCAGGGGCACAAGGGAGCCAGGGAATGACAGATCCTTCTCCTCGTTCACTCCACATGCTAGCTGCAGGGAGGCACTAGGAAATCAATTCGTCAAAATGGGGGGAAAATGTGCTCTCCGATGTTGCTAATGTTTTCTAGCCTTCCTGAGCCTCTCTCTGTAAACCTGAGATAATGTACCCACCTCGTAGGATACTGGGAGCATCCCTAGGTTAAGAACCACTTGGAGCTGAAGTAGGGTGAGCATTCACAGAGGTTGGAGGTAGAAATACCAGTAATGTTTTCCTAGTATGCAGTTAGTTTCACTGATCTTATTATTAAACTTATTTCCTCCAAACCCTAGTTTCTTCTTCTGTAAAATGGAAATGATTATTAGTAATAACAATGCACCTTCCATCTCAGGGGACAAATGGTCTGAATCAGGGGTCCCCGTTGACATCTAGCCTTGAGTAGGAAATGACAACCCACTCCAGTATTCCTGCTTGGAGAATCCCACGAACAGAGGAGCCTGACGGGCTACAGTCCATGGGGTCGCAAAGAGTCAGACAGGACTGAACGACTAACACTCTTGTCATCTAGGGAGCTTTTTAAAAAGTCTCATTATGTAAGACAATCTTACTATGCATTAGAAAAATTTTGTTCAGTTTAGTGACATTCCTGGATAATTTGAGAGAAAATTCCTATTTTCTCTCTGGAAATCTGAGCCACCAAAGGTTATACATCCTTTTCCGGACCTTGTGTCGTGTTGGGGATCGGAGCTGAGAGTCAAAAGTATGATGGTCTCATTTTCTTCCTGAAACGACTCTCTGGGTTTGGGGGACCTTTTAAAAACCCTGATAACTGAAACTCATCCTGGAGATTCTGAGGCCTTAGGTCAAAGATTGGATCTAAAGGCCACTGACGAATCTGAACAGGTCTGGGTTTAAGAACCAGTGGGCTGAATGACCACCCACGGTCAGCCATATTTCCTGTGTAATGTGTTGTCCCAGTCTCCTGGTTTTAACTTTCATTCTAGTGTCCACACACGTTCCCTTAATCCTTGGTCACCTCCTGTTATGAATGTAACTGTTCTGTTAGCCTGGCTTGGAAAGAACACAAAAGAATAAGGGACTATGTCCCTTCTATTTATCCAAGGTTCATTTGGGGCTAACCTGCTCTGTGACCTTGGACAAGTTGCTTTCCCTCTCTGGGCCTCTGTTTCCTCTCTGTACACTGCGGAGGGTGAACCTGCTCTTGTGTCTTTTCTGATGCTGCTAGTGTGTGTGTGTTTTCCCCTCCTGAGGAAAGGACACCCCTTCTGGAAATTTCTGTCCTGAGCAGAAGCAGGGTCCCCCTCTCCTGCAACCCTTTTGCTGGTTTTTCTACTCCTGGCTCAGGAAGGCTCAATATCTTTGTGTAAACTGCTTCTGTGGTATTTTTAATTTCTTGATGGAAAAATGATGAACTGAAAAGAAAACATTTTAAACTCCAGAGCATTCAGTGCTGGTCCCTCGGGCCCACGGTCGCTGCTGAGTCAGGCCTCGAGTCACTGCTCTCACTTTGATACTTGGCCTTTGACAGCCTTGAGGGTTTTGGCACAAACATGGTTCCCTTGGAGGGGGAGGGGCCCAGGAGAGTGCCCAGTCCTGCTTGGAGAATCCCCCCGAAACAGAGGAGCCTGACGGGCTACAGTCCATGGGGTCGCAAAGAGTCAGACAGGACTGAACGACTAACACTCTTGTCATCTAGGGAGCTTTTTAAAAAGTCTCATTATGTAAGACAATCTTACTATGCATTAGAAAAATTTTGTTCAGTTTAGTGACATTCCTGGATAATTTGAGAGAAAATTCCTATTTTCTCTCTGGAAATCTGAGCCACCAAAGGTTATACATCCTTTTCCGGACCTTGTGTCGTGTTGGGGATCGGAGCTGAGAGTCAAAAGTATGATGGTCTCATTTTCTTCCTGAAACGACTCTCTGGGTTTGGGGGACCTTTTAAAAACCCTGATAACTGAAACTCATCCTGGAGATTCTGAGGCCTTAGGTCAAAGATTGGATCTAAAGGCCACTGACGAATCTGAACAGGTCTGGGTTTAAGAACCAGTGGGCTGAATGACCACCCACGGTCAGCCATATTTCCTGTGTAATGTGTTGTCCCAGTCTCCTGGTTTTAACTTTCATTCTAGTGTCCACACACGTTCCTTTAATCCTTCGGTCACCTCCTGTTATGAATGTAACTGTTCTGTTAGCCTGGCTTGGAAAGAACACAAAAGAATAAGGGACTATGTCCCTTCTATTTATCCAAGGTTCATTTGGGGCTAACCTGCTCTGTGACCTTGGACAAGTTGCTTTCCCTCTCTGGGCCTCTGTTTCCTCTCTGTACACTGCGGAGGGTGAACCTGCTCTTGTGTCTTTTCTGATGCTGCTAGTGTGTGTGTGTTTTCCCCTCCTGAGGAAAGGACACCCCTTCTGGAAATTTCTGTCCTGAGCAGAAGCAGGGTCCCCCTCTCCTGCAACCCTTTTGCTGGTTTTTCTACTCCTGGCTCAGGAAGGCTCAATATCTTTGTGTAAACTGCTTCTGTGGTATTTTTAATTTCTTGATGGAAAAATGATGAACTGAAAAGAAAACATTTTAAACTCCAGAGCATTCAGTGCTGGTCCCTCGGGCCCACGGTCGCTGCTGAGTCAGGCCTCGAGTCACTGCTCTCACTTTGATACTTGGCCTTTGACAGCCTTGAGGGTTTTGGCACAAACATGGTTCCCATGGAGGGGGAGGGGCCCAGGAGAGTGCCCAGTCCGCCTCCCTTCTAGGGCACAGTTTATTAAACTCACCCAGGTGGGGGAGCATCCATTGTTATGGGTTTTTTTGTTTTTTGTTTTTAAATATATTTATTTGTCTGTACTGGGTCTTAGTAGTGGCATACGGGATCTTAAGTTGCAGCATATGGGATCTAGTTCCCTGACCAGGGATCAAACCCAGGCTCCCCTGCATTTGGGAGTATGCAGTCTTAGTCACTGGACCACCAGGGAAGTCCCAATAGAATCTGTTGTTTAAATAAATATTTTTTGTTGCAAAAAGGTGCATAAAGAAGATGAAAATGTTCATAGTGCTCATATTCAGAGTTGTGTATCCGCCCTCTTTTTTTCTTTCTGTGTGTGAGTATGCATAACAGCATGTCATGTAACATAC
>JAIOJX010000032.1:76980161-77102661 GCA_022376925.1 Tragulus kanchil
AGTGCGACTTCCCACTTGCACATGACTCAGAGCCGAGGACGGTCCCGGCAACGCAGGAAAACATTTGAGGAACTCGCGCTGGAGCTGTCTCTCGGCCGTCCCAGGGAGCTGTTACGAAAGCCGAGGCGGATGGCGCAATAGCCCCGCGCACCGGCGGAGCGGAGGGGGTGGCTTCCTGCAGCAGCGCCGCACCTGAGCCTCCAGGGCAGGCGCTCCGAACCTGGCGGGGGCGAGCTCGGCCAGGGGCCCTCCCCCTACCTGTGTTGATCAGAGCAGGGGAATTAGATTCCACTGGCTCGGTTTTAATGTTTGGTTTCATGACCAGCATTACACTGTGAAAGAACCGACGTGCCTCTTACGGTTACAGTAAAGCAGTGCTTGGTAGCCCTTTCGGTCCCTCTGAACCACCTGGGAGCTCTTACAACCATTAAGGTTTGGGTCCCACCCTCCGAGATTCAGATTTCATGAATCTGGGTTGAGGCATCTGGAAACTCAATACGGTAAAGGGACATTCTTTCCTGGTGGCTGTCTGTTCCCCGCAGCACCATCAAGGGAAAAGGCTTTGGAAGCGGAGACCTGGGTCTCCCAGATGGCTCAGACAGTAAGGACTGCTGGAAGAAACCCAGGTGTGATCCCTCGGTGGGGAAGATCCCATGGGGGAGAGAAGGCAACCCAGTCTAGTATTCTTGCCTGGAGAACCCCATGGAAAGAGGGCCTGGCAGGGTATGACATGGCAGAGTCGGACACGACTGAGTGACGAACACATCCACTTCCAGAGACCTGGGTTGCTATCCAGACTTTGTTCCCGCCCCACCTCCTGCGTCTGTGACTGCAGCTGGAAGCCCCTGGAGTTTCTGTTTCCTCGTCTGTAGTGTCAGGAAGGTGATGAAGATACCGTGATTGTGATACTCGACACAGGGTCCGGGCCGCAGGTGCTCGCTCGGAGTCAAAACGTGCGGGTCTGCCCTCCCGGTTTGACAGAAACTGGTACTTGACCTTCAGAAGCAACCACAAACAACTCTTGAAAGGGCCCACCGACGTTCCCCAAGGGGCCTGAAGCTGACAGGGTGGCCTCACAGCTGAGTTCCGAGGGAACAAAAAATGTTGAAATAAGGTCTGGGTTGGCAACTGCTAAGGAGAATGTGCTTCTCCACTTTGGACTTTAAGCTGATCCTAACCAGGATCCACGTTCCTGGGAGAACATAATGGGTGTGGCCTGATGGAAGCCCCCAGTGGACAGGACCTGGCCTGAGGAAACACAGCTTCTGAAATGCAGACCCAGTGCTTCTAGGTTTCTCAGTGGGAACCACCCATCAGCCATGCTTGGCAGAAGCAGGCACATGCCCTGACCCACCCCCTGGCAGAGGCTGGTCTGGGAGGGCTTGCTCCAGCCACACCCACAGACAGCCGAAAAAGGTATGTTGAAAGCTAGATTTTTTTGGCCACAAGCTCTCTTGGTATTTTTGAAAATAATTCTGTCTTGTTAAAATTTTTTTGACTGTGCCAGGTTTTAGTGGGGGCACATGGAATCTTGTTTCCTGACCAGGGATCGGACCCAGGCCCCTGCATTGAGAATGCAGAGTCTTAGCCACTGGACCACCAGGGAAATCCCTCTTCTAATCTTTAAAATAAGGTTGCAGGGAGCCTGGAAGGTGGTTCCCACTATGGTTGCCTCCTTCCCCTCTATTTGTGGTGGCTGCAGACCTGGAAAAAAAAAAAATCAAAGGGGACTGAAAGCAGAAGGCTGTAAAAGGCCCTTTATGAAAGGAGAGTTTGAAAGAGGGATGCCGAAGCCCAAGAGCAAGTGTCTCAGACCCCCACCTGGCTTGCGCACCAAAGCAGGCTGCCCCGTCTAATCAACCCGCTGCAGCCCCTGTTCCAGAGTCAGCCAGACAGGGCTTCCATCTCTCTTCTGCCATTCACTGGCTGTGTGACTAAGGTGAACTACTTAACCTCTCAGAGCCTCTGTTTCTTGATTTGTATGATGAGAGCAACACTATGCAAAATATTGGTATTGTGATTCATATTAAAAGATCGGGCCTACCTTTACCTTCTCAGCCTCATTTTCTGCATCTCTAAGCCTGAATATAATTCCGTTTCTATAGTATTATTTATGCCTTCTCACCTCCACATCTTTGTTTAAGCTCTTCTTTCTGCCAGAAATTCCCTGGAGAACTAAAATATTGCCTGCCATATCAGTAAACAAAGGATGCTACAGCCATCAAGATATCACCCTGCCAAGCGGATGATGAACCCTGAGGATTCTCAGGAGAGAGACAATTGGGTTGCCCATGGCCAAGCCCATCTAGCAGTGAGCTAGCGGCAGCCACCCCCACGGACCTCCCCGGGGAGACTCAGGATGACACTCAGGATACTGGCCCCACGTGGTTGAGGTGTATATCAAAGGAATAATCTCAGTAAGCCCAGACTCTTACCTCTTCCCTTAATCTGAGATATCTGGTTTTCTTTTATTAACAGGAATCTTTTGATATTCTAATTGCCGGGTCTTTTGTTGCAAAAATGCCTATATACCTTGGTTTTGCCTCTTGCTTTTTTTGGAACAGTCATGTGGTGCCCAAAGATGAAAGAATAAGTCAAATTAGGAGGGTCTTGTATTTGACTAATTTGACTTGTTCTTTCATGCTTGGGCAAATGACGAGGTCCGTGCAGGTTGAAAAGAATTTCCAGACACAAGGTAGATTGAGAAGAAAGTAAAGTTTATTAGAGTCGGGAAGGGAGCCTGGAAGGTGGTTCCCACTATGGTTGCCTCCTTCCCCTCTATTTGTGGTGGCTGCAGACCTGGAAAAAAAAAAAATCAAAGGGGACTGAAAGCAGAAGGCTGTAAAAGGCCCTTTATGAAAGGAGAGTTTGAAAGAGGGATGCCGAAGCCCAAGAGCAAGTGTCTCAGACCCCACCTGGCTTGCGCACCAAAGCAGGCTGCCCCGTCTAATCAACCCGCTGCAGCCCCTGTTCCAGAGTCAGCCAGACAGGGCTTCCATCTCTCTTCTGCCATTCACTGGCTGTGTGACTAAGGTGAACTACTTAACCTCTCAGAGCCTCTGTTTCTTGATTTGTATGATGAGAGCAACACTATGCAAAATATTGGTATTGTGATTCATATTAAAAGATCGGGCCTACCTTTACCTTCTCAGCCTCATTTTCTGCATCTCTAAGCCTGAATATAATTCCGTTTCTATAGTATTATTTATGCCTTCTCACCTCCACATCTTTGTTTAAGCTCTTCTTTCTGCCAGAAATTCCCTGGAGAACTAAAATATTGCCTGCCATATCAGTAAACAAAGGATGCTACAGCCATCAAGATATCACCCTGCCAAGCGGATGATGAACCCTGAGGATTCTCAGGAGAGAGACAATTGGGTTGCCCATGGCCAAGCCCATCTAGCAGTGAGCTAGCGGCAGCCACCCCCACGGACCTCCCCGGGGAGACTCAGGATGACACTCAGGATACTGGCCCCACGTGGTTGAGGTGTATATCAAAGGAATAATCTCAGTAAGCCCAGACTCTTACCTCTTCCCTTAATCTGAGATATCTGGTTTTCTTTTATTAACAGGAATCTTTTGATATTCTAATTGCCGGGTCTTTTGTTGCAAAAATGCCTATATACCTTGGTTTTGCCTCTTGCTTTTTTTGGAACAGTCATGTGGTGCCCAAAGATGAAAGAATAAGTCAAATTAGGAGGGTCTTGTATTTGACTAATTTGACTTGTTCTTTCATGCTTGGGCAAATGACGAGGTCCGTGCGCAGGTTGAAAAAGAATTTCCAGACACAAGGTAGATTGAGAAGAAAGTAAAGTTTATTAGAGTCGGGGAAGGGAGAGTCGCTGCCAGAACAGCGGGCCAGCTCAAGGAGGACCAACCTTAAGCAAGGGCCTTTAATTCCTTTTTTTTTTTTTAAAGATTTATTTATTTATTTATTTTGGGCTGGGGTCGGGTTGGGGAAGGAGGGGAGCGCGCGGGCCACTTCTATTGGTCTTTCATTTGCCTATTTTCATCCGTCTTTGTTCTTTGGCTCCTGTGGGCCTCCCATCGCGGTGGCCTCTGTTGTCGCAGAGCGCCGGCTCTGGGCGCATGCGCTCCAGAGCTCCAGCTCGGTAATTGGACACATCGGTCCAACCGCTCTGCGGCACGTGGGATCTTCCCAGGCCAGGAATGGAACCGGCGCCCCTTGCACTGCAAGGAGGTGTCCTTATCCACTGGACCACCAGGGGAAGCCCCTTTAATTCCTTTTTATACCTGGGGTCTAAGGAATGGCATAGGGGTCTTAAGAATCATTGCTGATTGGAAGGTCTACTGCATAAGGGAAAGACAATAGGTCCAAGGAGTGGCATAGGGGTCTTAAGGATTGGGTGGTGTACTATAGCCCCAGGAAGGATAACAATAGGGTCTTGCATTCCAAGACTCTCCTAGGTTTGACTTGTTCTTTCATCCTCAGGCACCACATTTCAGATGTATTTGAGATGCCATCTTAAAGTCCTAAAAATGTTGTCCACCAAGTAAAATATAACTATCAACTTTTAGGTTACACAATTTTTTTCTGATCAATACCCTCCTTTGTCCCACCTTACCCTTTAAGATGTTACTACTGAGTCCGTCTGCTGCAACTAGTGAAGTCTTTGCTACTAGAGTGCCTAGCGTCTTTGCTCCCCAACAAGAGAAGCCACCTCACTGCAATGATGTATACAACTAGAGAAAACCTGAGCACAACAACAAAGACCCAGCTCATCCAAAAAGAAAAAGCAAAATTAAAAAAAAAAAAAAAAAGACTCAGTTGAGATATCTTCTCCAAGAAGGTGACTACTTCCTGGAATCCTATCAATAGACTCAGTTGAAGAACTCCATATCTTCTGTTCGGGAAGGGTCCGTGCAGGTTGAAAAGAATTTCCTTACACAAGGTAGATTGAGAAGAAAGTAAAGTTTATTAGAGTCGGGGAAGGGAGAGTCGCTGCCAGAACAGCGGGCCAGCTCAAGGAGGACCAACCTTAAGCAAGGGCCTTTAATTCCTTTTTTTTTTTTTAAAGATTTATTTATTTATTTATTTTGGGCTGGGGTCGGGTTGGGGAAGGAGGGGAGCGCGCGGGCCACTTCTATTGGTCTTTCATTTGCCTATTTTCATCCGTCTTTGTTCTTTGGCTCCTGTGGGCCTCCCATCGCGGTGGCCTCTGTTGTCGCAGAGCGCCGGCTCTGGGCGCATGCGCTCCAGAGCTCCAGCTCGGTAATTGGACACATCGGTCCAACCGCTCTGCGGCACGTGGGATCTTCCCAGGCCAGGAATGGAACCGGCGCCCCTTGCACTGCAAGGAGGTGTCCTTATCCACTGGACCACCAGGGGAAGCCCCTTTAATTCCTTTTTATACCTGGGGTCTAAGGAATGGCATAGGGGTCTTAAGAATCATTGCTGATTGGAAGGTCTACTGCATAAGGGAAAGACAATAGGTCCAAGGAGTGGCATAGGGGTCTTAAGGATTGGGTGGTGTACTATAGCCCCAGGAAGGGGATAACAATAGGGTCTTGCATTCCAAGACTCTCCTAGGTTTGACTTGTTCTTTCATCCTCAGGCACCACATTTCAGATGTATTTGAGATGCCATCTTAAAGTCCTAAAAATGTTGTCCACCAAGTAAAATATAACTATCAACTTTTAGGTTACACAATTTTTTTCTGATCAATACCCTCCTTTGTCCCACCTTACCCTTTAAGATGTTACTACTGAGTCCGTCTGCTGCAACTAGTGAAGTCTTTGCTACTAGAGTGCCTAGCGTCTTTGCTCCCCAACAAGAGAAGCCACCTCACTGCAATGATGTATACAACTAGAGAAAACCTGAGCACAACAACAAAGACCCAGCTCATCCAAAAAGAAAAAGCAAAATTAAAAAAAAAAAAAAAAAGACTCAGTTGAGATATCTTCTCCAAGAAGGTGACTACTTCCCTGGAATCCTATCATCCTCGAGGTCAGATTAGGTGGTTCGTCTCTATGCTGTTGAAGAACTCCACACTGGGCTGCCCTCATGGCTCAGTGGAAAAGAATCCACCTGCCAATGCAGGAGACATGGCTCCGATCCCTGATCCAGGAAGATCCCACATGCTGCAGAACAACTAAGCTCACGTGCCACAACTATTGAGCCTGTGCTCTAGAGCCTGGGAACCACAGCTAATGCATTTCTGTGCCACAACTGCTGAAGCCCGTGTGCCCTAAAGCTGATGCTCTGCCACAAGAGAAGCCACCACAATGAGAAGTTCGCCCACTGTAACTAGAGAAAAGCCCACGCAGCAGTGATAACCCAGCTCAGCCATAAATAAATAACATTAATTTAAAAAAAATCCTTCAGGACTTCCCTGGTGGTCCAGTGGGTAAAGAGTCCGCCTTTCAGTATAAGGGGCACTGGTTCCATCCCTGGCCCAGGAAGACCCCACTGTGCCGCGGAGGGGTTGAACCAATCTGTCCAATTACGAGCCAGCACTCTGGAGTACCTGCTGCCCGGAGCCGGTGCTTGAGAAAGGCCACTGCAATGGGAGGCCCACACATGCCAAAGAATAAAAAAAAGATCAGTGAAAATAAATATAAATAAAAGAGGCATGATGGGGAAAAATAAAGATTAATAAAAATTAAAAAAAGAAAGAAAGAAAGAAAAAGCCTACCACCTCATCTTCACTGCCGCACCATAAAGCTCATCTCTCTCCGTATTCACACTGTTGAGCAGGGCTTGGCAAGTGGAGGGCAGCCTTTGTTGCGGAGATACAGCTTCCCCTGAAAGACAGTTGAGCAAGCTCTCTGATCTCTGTCAAGTCCCACCTGAGCTCTGCACTAAGTGGAGTTTAAAAATCAAGGGCCGGGGCTTCCCTGGTGGTCCAGTGGGTAACGACACCGCCTTGCAGTGCAAGGGGCGCCGGTTGGATCCCTGGCCTGGGAAGATCCCACGTGCCGCGGAGTGGCTGGACTGATGTGTCCAATTACCGAGCCGGAGCTCTGGGGCGCATGCGCCCATAGCCGGCACTCTGCAACAACACAGGCCACCGCGATGGGAGGCCCACACGGGCCAAAGAACAAAGATGGATGAAAAATGGACAAATGAAAGACCAATAGAAGTGGCCCGCCTGCTCCCCTCTCTCCCCACCCCTCCCCCACCAAAACAAATAAATAAATAAATCTTTAAAAAAAAAAAATCAAGGGCCAACATTCCAAGTTTTGTGATGAAAAATACTGATAAGGAAGAGAAGGGAACATATGTGCTCAGTTTGGCCTGACTTTCCTTCTTCCAGGCCTGATTCCTGATAACCAGCACCCATGGGGGTCACCTGGTCTCAGGCCAGGCTTCTTGCCCCCAGGAAAAGGACATGATTCAGGCCTACAGAGGACATAGACTTGGCAAGAGCCCCAGGGTGAATTGCAGAACAGGGGTGGGGATAGCAAGTCACTGTGCTACATGCTAAATCGCTTCAGTCGTGTCCAACTCTTTGCAACCCCATGGACTGCCAAGCTCCTCTCACCATGGGATTCTCCAGGCAAAGCTACTGGAGTGAGTTACCATTTCCTCCTCCAGGGGATCTTCAGGACCTAGGGATTGAATCCGGGTCTCCTGCATTGCAGGCAGATTCTTTCCCATCTGAGCCACCTCTCCAACCCCACTATCATGTCTCCTGCTTTGGCAAATGAGTTCTTTGCCACTAGCACCACATGGTCATCGGTAATGAGAAAGGAGGAGCAGACAGAGTCATCAAGCCCAGCAAGTCGTTGGTAATCAGAAGTGAGGACTAGACAGGGCTGAAGGCCTCTGGGGCCCAGGGTTGTTAGACACACTGCAGGGATCCTGCAGTAGACAGACAGCGAGAACTTTACCCAGGGCGCTTCTTGGGTAACTGCGCTGCTTACAAAGTGCTTTCACAACTTGATCTCTTTTAAATTTCTTAACCCTGAGAACTAGGTGCTATATACTGTCCCCAGTATTCAGAAGAGTCCACTAAGCCCCAGGGAAGTGAGGCAACTTGTCCAGGACTGCGAAACTGGTACCTGGCAGCTCTGAAGTCTGGCTCCTGACCCAGAACTCTCACTGAGGGAGGGAGGGCCCAGTGAGCCCAGGACCAAGGGAGCTACAGGACATCTGTGGACCCTATCACAGCAGGCCCTCAAGGACAGTTAGGGAGTGTAGACTGAGGGTCCCTGGTATTTGGTACAACCCCTTCTTGGGCCTCCCAGACCCTCTCCTCAAACTCAGTGTGTGCCTCCGCAGTTATCCCTGGTTCCCCTCGACTGGGACACTCTGGACTGGCGCCATTTTTCACATATCCTGGTGGCGCAGTGGTAAAGAATCTGCCTGCAATGCAGCAGACTCAGGTTCAATCCCTGTGTTGGGAAGATCTCCCAGAGAAGGAAATAGCAACCCATTCCCGTAATCTTGCCTGGAGAATTCCATGGACAGAGGAGTCTGTTGGGCTACAGTCCAGTGGGGTCGCAAAGAGTCGGACACGACTGAGTGACTAACACTAGGCTTCCATCGTTGATTAACAATGTTGTTAGTTTCAGGTGTACAGCACAGTGAGTCAGTTATTACTTTTTTCAGATTCTATCCCTTTATACAAAATGTTGAGTCTAATAGCTCCCTGTGTGATGCAGAGATCCCTGTGCATTTTTTTTCCCTCCGTGCATTTTATCAGACTCCTTCCCAAGAAGAAAGTCCTCTCTCACCTTTGACCGAAGAGATTGAGCCTCTTCTGTTTTGCCATAGGCAGAGGTCTGCTGGAGGCCCCATAGAATAAATACATAGATTGTTTTGAATCCAAAAGGTGCTTATTCCTCATCTGCTGCTCCTCCCTCAGGCCTCTTGAGGTTAAATGGTTTGCCAGAGATGACATAGGCAGTGATTGCTGCTCAAGGCCCCAGATGTCCTGACTCCAAGTAGTGCTTTTCTGTTCTTTTTTTTTTTTTTTTAATTCTCGCCCTGCTCCCATCCTACCAGGCTTGGGCTGATGTGTTAGGGCTATCCTCAACTGGGAGAGTTTAAAACTATACTCTCTGTTCTCTGTTCACCTTTAGGAGCATTGACGATCCTGAGAAGTGCAAGGGTGGGGATGGGGTGGGGCTGACCTACAGGCCCCTCCCCTGGCCTCTGGCCCTGATTTATCAGTAATTACTGGAAAGGACTCATTATTCCCTGAAATTTTCCACTGCCTTTCTCCTCAGCTGGGAGACTGACAGCAAGTGACCAGTCTGAGGTACAATACAGGGACCTCTCCAATCAGAACCCAATGTCTTAGATCAGCAGCGCCCCCACCCCCATCCCAGGGTCAAGCCCCAGCCAGAGTCCAGCACCCTCTTCCTGCCTGGGAAGGCTTCTCCACTTTCACTGTGGAGGATCCGCCCCTCCCGCTCTGACAAAGACAGCCTGGCTCTTTCTAGTCACCATCAGCAGCAGAGCTTAGTACAGTTTCTGTTCCATTTGTCATAACATCACCAGCTGAATTTACCCCTAGAAATAGATTTTTTTTCTATTTATTTATTTTTGGTGGTGCCACTGTTATAACTAGGCTTCAGGAAACAACTCACACAGAGCGACAAAAGTAAACAGTGGAGGGCATTTATTACACCAGCGAGTCCAAGGCCTCACTTTAGCCAAGGAATCCGAGCAGAACTTGTGGCTAACATTTATACCTAAAACCTACGTGCACAAACCCACATCCGAAACCCCTGAGGTTGACTAGGAAACATTAAAGAGAAAAATATGATTTGGTTGCAATCACAAAGGTACATACAATCAAAAATCACCTAAGCATATCGCTTAGCTTGTCTGAATGTGGATTAATTAGCTAAGATTACAAATGGTGATCTATCATATGGTGGACATTTCATTTTCTTGGCCTACGGGAAGCTTGGGTACGAGGTCTCCCTGGTCAGGTTCTCATCAGCCTGGGAGGCCTAGTCGGCTATTAATTTTTCATCTCCATGACTACACAGTCCAGAATTCACTGAAAGTGCATGATGGAGTCTTCCTCCTCAAGTCAGGAGTCAGTTTAGTCAGGGTAGCCTGTTTCTTTCCTCCTTCACCACAAAATTTGTGGGATCTTAGTTCCCAGACCAGGGATTGAACCCAGGCCTTCAGCAGTCAAAGGGGAGAGTCCTGACCATTGGACCTCCAGGGAATTCCCTGAGTTGTTTTTTTGTTTCTTTTTGTTGTTGTTGTTGTGATGGATCTTTCTTTCTGCTCAGGCTTTTCCCTAGTGACAGTGAGATGGGGCTACTCTCAGCTGAAGTGTGCAGGCTTCTCACTGCAGTGGCCTCTCCCCTTGTAGAACCCAGGCTCTGGGGCATGTGGGCCTCAGTAGCTGTGGCTCCCGAGCTCTGGAGCACAGACTCAATAGTTGTGGCACACAGGCTTAGTTGCTCCACGGCATGCGGGATCTTCCTGGATCAGGAATCGAACCCGTGTCTTCTATATTGGCAGGTGGATTCTTTACCCCTGGGTGACCAGGGAAGCCCCCAGAGATTTTTCAAAAGTAGCATAGTAGATTTACAATATTTTATTACATTAAGTCCCCTATATACGAACTGTCAAGTTTTGAACTTTCAAAGATGTGAACGTGCATTCCATGTCCAGGGGCCTGTTAGTTTGTGTGTCTCACCTACGTTATCACAAGAATGTGTCCTCTGCAAGGGGTTGTGCTTTTGTGTACTGTGCTCTACAGCACTATATAGAGTAGTGCTAGTCACTCAGTGGTGTCCAGCTCTCTGTGATCCCATGGATCATAGCCCGCCAGGTGCCTCTGTCCAAGGAATTCTCCAGGCAAGAATAATGAAGTGGGTGGCCATTCCCTTCTCCAGCGGATCTTCCTGATGCAGCGATTGAACATGAGTCTCCTGTATTGCAGGAAGATTCTTTACCATCTGAGCCACCGGGGGAGCCTCATGGAGTACAATAGGATAGTATCTTTCTTTCAAGTACCAGGTGTCCGGAAGCAAGAAGGTAGATAAAATTGAAACCACCTTGGAGCTAGAACCTGTGCCATCAACGTCACGTATGAGTGAAATTGCAGCTTGGCTTCCATCTCCTATCACTGAGGATCCTTCAGCTCTACCATTCCCCACCCCCCACCCTCCTCCAGTCAGTAACTCTTATTACCTGTTCACTCCTTATCAGCCTTTGGATGCCAGCCCCTGGATGCCAGCTGTTGTACTATTCTATTGTACTTTTTGAGGTACTACATGGAAGATTAAAAATAATTTATTTTCTGTTTTTTTTAATATATTGTTCATGTAAAAAGTATTGTAAATCTATTTACAGTAGGTACTATATGGCTGATTGTGTTAGTTGGGTACCTAGGCTAACTTTTCTTGGACTTACAAATGTGCTCTTGGAACAGAATCCATGTGTACGGAGGAGCTTACTACAGTCTCAGATGTACAACACAGTGATTCAATATTTTTATATGTTATCCTCCATTTAAAGTTATTATAGGGCTTCCCCAGTTGTCCAGTGGTTAGAGAGTCTGCCTTGCAGTGCAAGGGGCGCCGGTTCAATCCCTGGCCTGGGAAGATCCCATGTGCCGTGGAGCAGCTGGACCGAGGTGTCCAATTATGAGCCTGTGCTCTGGAGCGCATGCGCCCAGAGCCGTGCTCTGCAATGAAAGGGGCCGCTGCAATGGAAGGCCCATAGAGGCCAAAGAATAAAGATGGATGAAAATAAATAAATAAAAAACCAATAAAAGAGGCCAAACTTTAAAATAAATAAAGTTATTATAAAATATTGGCTGTATTCCCTGTGTAGTACAATATATCCTTGTAGTTTATTTATTTTCCACAGAATAGTTTGTACCTTTTAGTCCCCACCGCATCTTTCTCCTCCGGCCTTCCCCTCTGTCCATGGGTAACCACTAGTTTGTTCTTACATCTGTGAGTCTGTTTCTGCTTTATTAGATTCATCCGTTCGTTTTATTTGTTAGACTCCACCATAAGTGGTAATCTACTGTATCTTTGTCTGTGTGTCTTTCACTACACATAATACCCTCTAGGTCCACCATGTTGTTGCAAATGGCAAAGTTTCATTCTTTTTTATGGCTGAGTATATTCTACTGTATCCATTTTAGGTAGATCTGTGTATCTCACAAATTTGAGAAGGGAATTTTTTAGCATCATTCTCAAAAATGGTTTATAAAAGCTCCCCTTCCTGTTTGTTATTTTTTAAATTTTTATTTATTTATTATTTTTGGCTATTCTGGGTTTTCACTGCTGCCACAGGCTCTAGGTGCAGGGAGTGGGGGGTACTCTCTACTTGACGTGAACAGACTTATTGTTGCAGTGACTTCGCTTGTTGTGGAACTCAGGCTCTAGGGCACACGGGTTTCAGTAGTTACAGCACATGGGCTCCATAGTTGCAGCTCCGAGGCTCTAGAGCACAGGCTCAAGATTTGTGGCTCATGGGCTTAGTTGCTCCGCAGCATGCGGGATCTTCCCGGATCAGGGATCAAACCCATGTCTCCTGCATTGGCAGGCAAACTCTTTACCACTGAGCTACCAGGGGACACCCAAGTTTCAGATTTTCAGGATGAAAAGAGCTGTAGAGGTGGATGCTAGTGACGGTGGCACATCATGTGAGTGTACTTAATGCCACTGAGATGCAGACTTGCTTATGGTTAAAATGGTGAATTTTATATCATGTACATTTTACCATATTTTACAAAAAACATCACAATTATAAAATTAAATACACCTGGGGCTTGAAAATTCAGATATATCAAACAGATACGAGAAAACCATAAAAGAGGAAAATAAATAAATAAAAAACCAATAAAAGAGGCCAAACTTTAAAATAAATAAAGTTATTATAAAATATTGGCTGTATTCCCTGTGTAGTACAATATATCCTTGTAGTTTATTTATTTTCCACAGAATAGTTTGTACCTTTTAGTCCCCACCGCATCTTTCTCCTCCGGCCTTCCCCTCTGTCCATGGGTAACCACTAGTTTGTTCTTACATCTGTGAGTCTGTTTCTGCTTTATTAGATTCATCCGTTCGTTTTATTTGTTAGACTCCACCATAAGTGGTAATCTACTGTATCTTTGTCTGTGTGTCTTTCACTACACATAATACCCTCTAGGTCCACCATGTTGTTGCAAATGGCAAAGTTTCATTCTTTTTTATGGCTGAGTATATTCTACTGTATCCATTTTAGGTAGATCTGTGTATCTCACAAATTTGAGAAGGGAATTTTTTAGCATCATTCTCAAAAATGGTTTATAAAAGCTCCCCTTCCTGTTTGTTATTTTTTAAATTTTTATTTATTTATTATTTTTGGCTATTCTGGGTTTTCACTGCTGCCACAGGCTCTAGGTGCAGGGAGTGGGGGCTACTCTCTACTTGACGTGAACAGACTTATTGTTGCAGTGACTTCGCTTGTTGTGGAACTCAGGCTCTAGGGCACACGGGTTTCAGTAGTTACAGCACATGGGCTCCATAGTTGCAGCTCCGAGGCTCTAGAGCACAGGCTCAAGATTTGTGGCTCATGGGCTTAGTTGCTCCGCAGCATGCGGGATCTTCCCGGATCAGGGATCAAACCCATGTCTCCTGCATTGGCAGGCAAACTCTTTACCACTGAGCTACCAGGGAAGCCCAAGTTTCAGATTTTCAGGATGAAAAGAGCTGTAGAGGTGGATGCTAGTGACGGTGGCACATCATGTGAGTGTACTTAATGCCACTGAGATGCAGACTTGCTTATGGTTAAAATGGTGAATTTTATATCATGTACATTTTACCATATTTTACAAAAAACATCACAATTATAAAATTAAATACACCTGGGGCTTGAAAATTCAGATATATCAAACAGATGCACTGTTGAGTAGAAGGGGGAGGGAGATGACCCATGGTATTAAAGGATTTAGCTTGGAACTCTTTTCACTTCAGTTCAGTCGCTCTTTGTGTCAGACTCTGAGACCCCATGGACTGCAGCACACCAGGCTTGCCTGTGCTTCACCATCTCCCACAACTTGCTCAAACTCATGTCCATTGACTCAGTGATGCCATCCAACCATCTGGTTCTCTGTCATCCTTTTCTCCTTCTGCCTTCTATTTTTCCCAGCATCAGGGTCTTTTCCAATGTGTCATCTCTTCTCATCAGGTGGCCAAAGTATTAGAGCTTCAGCTTCAGCCTCAGTCCTTCCAATGAATATTCAGCATTGATTTCCTTTTGGATTGACTGCTTTGATCTCCTTGCAGTCCAAGGGACTCTCAGGAGTCTTCTCCAACACCACAGTTCAAAGGTATTCATTTTTCAGAGCTCAGCCTTCTTTGTGGTCCAACTCTCACATGCATACATGACTCCTGGGAAAATCATAGCTTTGACTATACAGACCTTTGCATCACCAAAGTGATGTCTCTGCTTTTAAATACACTGTCTAGGTTTGTCATAGCTTTTTTTCCAAGCAGCAATCATCTTTTAATTTCATGGTTGCAGTCACCATCTGCAGTGACTTTGGAGCCCAAGAAACTCCTTTAGAGTGTGGCTATAAATGCAATATACAATATAGTTCTATGTACATAGGTTCTGGAATGGATTGCCTGAGTTCAACTTCCAGTTCTGTCACTTAACTAGTTGCATGTCCTTAGACATATTACTCAACATCACTGCGTTTCAGTATATCCATGTGTAAAATAGGGAACGTAAAAACCCTCGTAGGATTTTTTAAAACTATTTATTTATTTTTGACTGCAATGGATCTTCGTTGCTGCACATGCGCTTTCTCTGGTTTGTGGAGAGCAGGGTTACTCTTGGACTCAAGGCACAGGCTTCTTATGGCAATGGCTCCTCCTTTGGTGGAGCACAGGCTTCAGGCACATGGGCTTCAGGAGTTGGAGTCATGGACTTAGTTGCTCCACGGCATGCGGAATCTTGCTGCACTTGGGAATTGAACACGCGTCTGCCTTGCATTGGCAGCCAGATTCTTAACCACTGGACCACCAGGGAAGTCCACCTTCATAGGATTTTTATGAGAGTTAAGTTAGTCACACATGTAAAATGTTTATAACAATGCCTCACCTATGGTAGATCCTAATGTAAAAAGGCCCTGCTTCATGCATGAAAGTGGGTGGGAGGTTCAGGATAGGGGGGGACACATGTATACCTGCGGCTGATTCATGTTGATGTATGGCAAAACCCATCACAATACTGCAATTATCCTTCAGTTAAAATTAATGAATTAATTTTTTTTAAAAGTGAACGAATAACAGAAAAATTAAAAATAAAAAGTAAATTTTCCTAAACACATTTTTCCTAGACAGAGGAGTCCATCTGAATGTATTTTTAGGTCCAAGTCCAAGGGACTCTCAGGAGTCTTCTCCAACACCACAGTTCAAAGGTATTCATTTTCAGAGCTCAGCCTTCTTTGTGGTCCAACTCTCACATGCATACATGACTCCTGGGAAAATCATAGCTTTGACTATACAGACCTTTGCATCACCAAAGTGATGTCTCTGCTTTTAAATACACTGTCTAGGTTTGTCATAGCTTTTTTTCCAAGCAGCAATCATCTTTTAATTTCATGGTTGCAGTCACCATCTGCAGTGACTTTGGAGCCCAAGAAACTCCTTTAGAGTGTGGCTATAAATGCAATATACAATATAGTTCTATGTACATAGGTTCTGGAATGGATTGCCTGAGTTCAACTTCCAGTTCTGTCACTTAACTAGTTGCATGTCCTTAGACATATTACTCAACATCACTGCGTTTCAGTATATCCATGTGTAAAATAGGGAACGTAAAAACCCTCGTAGGATTTTTTAAAACTATTTATTTATTTTTGACTGCAATGGATCTTCGTTGCTGCACATGCGCTTTCTCTGGTTTGTGGAGAGCAGGGTTACTCTTGGACTCAAGGCACAGGCTTCTTATGGCAATGGCTCCTCCTTTGGTGGAGCACAGGCTTCAGGCACATGGGCTTCAGGAGTTGGAGTCATGGACTTAGTTGCTCCACGGCATGCGGAATCTTGCTGCACTTGGGAATTGAACACGCGTCTGCCTTGCATTGGCAGCCAGATTCTTAACCACTGGACCACCAGGGAAGTCCACCTTCATAGGATTTTTATGAGAGTTAAGTTAGTCACACATGTAAAATGTTTATAACAATGCCTCACCTATGGTAGATCCTAATGTAAAAAGGCCCTGCTTCATGCATGAAAGTGGGTGGGAGGTTCAGGATAGGGGGGGACACATGTATACCTGCGGCTGATTCATGTTGATGTATGGCAAAACCCATCACAATACTGCAATTATCCTTCAGTTAAAATTAATGAATTAATTTTTTTTAAAAGTGAACGAATAACAGAAAAATTAAAAATAAAAAAGTAAATTTTCCCTAAACACATTTTTTCCTAGACAGAGGAGTCCATCTGAATGTATTTTTTAGATTGTATCTCATTGTATGACCCATAAAGTGAACAGGTTGCAATAGAATTTGGTTATTAGACATTCTCTGTGGCCCCTTCTAGCTTCATGGGTTAAACAGTGTTCTGGATTAGAGAACAGTTTACCAGCAGACTTAACAGTTCCACCCTGGCTCGCTTCTGCCGTCAGCAGAAGTCTGTCTCAGACATGGATCCTCTGCAGTTACTACCTCTGTTTGCCGTTTCACCTTTCCTGGAAGATGGTTAAACCTTGGATTTCACGGGTACATGTGAGCTGTTTGTTCTTGTTCTTCCCAGCAGAGGCTGTGTTACACTCTGGGTTTTCACAGAATAAAGGTTGAGTAATAATTACCCTTCACATCACTGATCGTTTTCTCCATCTGCGTCCATTAGCTAGCTCTTTAGCAATCATTCCTGGATGCGTAGCTCTATACATACGTGCAGACATACATGCGTAAGCAGAGTCTTGAGCCAGATTGCCTGAATTCAACTCCAGCTCTGCCATGGACTCGCTGAGGACTGCCATTGCTCCAATCTCAGTTTTCCTTATCTGTAAATTGGGAATAGTAAGAGTTTCTACTGCACAGTTACTGTGAGGATCAATGGAGAAAACTTTCCGAAGTACTTAGCTCAGTCCTGGCACCCAGGAAGTTTTCGGGACCCGTTAGCCTGATAATGGTATCAGGCAACATGTGTGGTACCCTTGGCCAGCCCATGGAGATGGCTGTCATTCAGGGAAGAAGACAGATGTCGTATCTTCTTTTTTTCCTGCTAAATGAAATTTTCCTCCAAGGAAAAAAGCCTTATTTATACTGGCTATTTTCATGGATCTCTTTGCTACATATATTATACACTTTCCTGGATCATACAGAGTATAATTTTATTAGAATTTAAGCAGCATAGCTGCTCTCCCAAGTGGCTCAGTGGTAAAGAATCTGCCAGCCAGTGCAGGAGATATGAGATGTGGGTTTGATCCTGGGGTTGGGAAGATCTCCTGGAGAGGGAAATGGCAACCCACTCCAGTATTCTTACCTGGGAAATCCCATAGACGGAGGAGCCTGGTGAGATACAGTCCATGGGCTTGCAAAGAGTCAAACACGATGTACCATGTTGCCATAAATGACATTGCAATATTTGGTTATTAGACATTCTCTGTGGCCCTTCTAGCTTCATGGGTTAAACAGTGTTCTGGATTAGAGAACAGTTTACCAGCAGACTTAACAGTTCCACCTGGCTCGCTTCTGCCGTCAGCAGAAGTCTGTCTCAGACATGGATCCTCTGCAGTTACTACCTCTGTTTGCCGTTTCACCTTTCCTGGAAGATGGTTAAACCTTGGATTTCACGGGTACATGTGAGCTGTTTGTTCTTGTTCTTCCCAGCAGAGGCTGTGTTACACTCTGGGTTTTCACAGAATAAAGGTTGAGTAATAATTACCCTTCACATCACTGATCGTTTTCTCCATCTGCGTCCATTAGCTAGCTCTTTAGCAATCATTCCTGGATGCGTAGCTCTATACATACGTGCAGACATACATGCGTAAGCAGAGTCTTGAGCCAGATTGCCTGAATTCAACTCCAGCTCTGCCATGGACTCGCTGAGGACTGCCATTGCTCCAATCTCAGTTTTCCTTATCTGTAAATTGGGAATAGTAAGAGTTTCTACTGCACAGTTACTGTGAGGATCAATGGAGAAAACTTTCCGAAGTACTTAGCTCAGTCCTGGCACCCAGGAAGTTTTCGGGACCCGTTAGCCTGATAATGGTATCAGGCAACATGTGTGGTACCCTTGGCCAGCCCATGGAGATGGCTGTCATTCAGGGAAGAAGACAGATGTCGTATCTTCTTTTTTTCCTGCTAAATGAAATTTTCCTCCAAGGAAAAAAGCCTTATTTATACTGGCTATTTTCATGGATCTCTTTGCTACATATATTATACACTTTCCTGGATCATACAGAGTATAATTTTATTAGAATTTAAGCAGCATAGCTGCTCTCCCAAGTGGCTCAGTGGTAAAGAATCTGCCAGCCAGTGCAGGAGATATGAGATGTGGGTTTGATCCCTGGGGTTGGGAAGATCTCCTGGAGAGGGAAATGGCAACCCACTCCAGTGTTCTTGCCTGGGAAATCCCATAGACGGAGGAGCCTGGTGGGCTACCGTGCATGGGGTTGCAAAGAGTCAAACACGACTGGGCCACTGAGCACACACATATTTATTACATATAAAGGTGAAAAGAATCATACAGTAGACATCCAGGTACTGCCATCCCCGTTAAGAAAAGCAAAACCAGAACTTTCGTAGTGGTCCAGTGGCTAAGACTCCATGCTCCCAATGCAGGGGACTAGGTTCAATCCCTGGTCAGAGAACTAGATCCTACATGCTGCAACTAAAGATTCCAAGTGTCACATCTAGGACTCAGCACAGTCAAATAAATAAATAAGAAATACAAAACCATATTATAGGGTTGCTATGTCTGAGCTTTGAGCTGCCTTGGACAGGCTCAACACTCTTTCCTTCTTAAGTCAGGCTTTTGGCTTTTTTTACTATTGCACTTTCCTCCCTCCTTCCTGGCCACTCCTCAGTCTCTTTTGTAAGTTCTTTCTCCTTACTATGATTTTTCAGTGTTGAAATTGCTCCCTAGGCCCCATTTTTCTCCCAAACACTCTCTCCCTTGTTTATTCCATCTACTTCCATGACCTCTTAAATGTCTATCTTCTGCCCAAATATTTTGATTGCACTTGTGATCAGCACATACAACAGCTTACCTGACATCTCAACAGTGAGTTCTCATGTGAAGCTCAAATCCAGTGTGTTCAAAGCTGAGCCACCCTCTTCCTCTCACTACTTCATCTCCCCTCCCACGTTCTCTACCTCAGGGGCTACCCTCTGCTCATGTGGAAACCTAGGAGTCATCTTAACTCCTCCTTCTCCTCTCCTCAGTCATCCAGTTCGTTACATCACTGCGGTCCAGAACGGATCTCAGATCCATCTACCTGTCTCTACACTCATCACACTAGTCCACATCTGTCTTATCTCCCTTTTTGGCTTGGAACCCTGATTGCCTTCTCTTAGGCACTGTGTCTGTCTAGTCTTCCCAGCATCCTCAGTGCACAAAACAAGTTCCTGGCACAGAGCAGACACTCGATAAATATTTATTACATGAATAAACAAATGAATGTTCATGATCTTATTCGAGGAGTCTTTATTTTAGTCAAAGTGGAAGAGGGAATGAAGGCCATATGTAGAAGAACCCACAGCTAACATCATACTCAGTGCGGAAAGAATGAAAGGTTTTCCCTAAGATCAAGAACAGAGTGAGGGGCCACTGGATGTGTTCTGCCATGGCCCACACTCTGTCTGTGGAGTGTGCTTTCTCTGAATCTGAATAAATTCATTTCTTACCTATCATTTTGTCTCTCGCTGAATTCTTCTCTGCAAAGAGACATGAAGAACCTGAACCTCAGTGGGTCCAGACATTGGGGATCCAACTCTCATCTCTTATGTCTCCTGCATTGCAGGTGGGTTCTTTACTGACTGAGTCATGAGGGAATCCCTAAAAGGAAAGAAAACCCCACAAACCCAATAGAAGGGAAGAAGAGAAAAAATAATATGCTGAATAAACTCCAAATGGACCCGGGTTATCAATGCAAAATCTGAAACCATAACAGCCTTTATATCCTGAATGTGGAGAAAACCTTTGAACTATGATGATTCAAATCCAGAAGCCATAAAAGAACCCATTGAAACATTAAAAAAGAAAAAAAAAAGAGTGAGGGTGTTCACTTTTGCCACTTGGATTCAGCATAGTATTGTAAGTGCTGGCCAGAGCAATTGGGCAAGGGTTAGAAATCAAAGACAATCAAATTGTAAAGGAGTATGTTAATTTCCCTCTGCTCATAGACTATATGTTCTTATTTGTTACGAAAATTCTAAAAATTTATCTCTCTGTCTGTCTCTCTCTCACACACACACACAATTATTAGAGTTAATAAATTAATTCAGCAAAGTTGCAAGATACAAACTTTACACACACAAATCAGTTGCATTTCTATACACTAGCAACCTGCAGTCAGAAACAGAAACTTAAAAGTAAAAATTATTTACAATAGCATCAATAAAAGTAAGATATTTAGGAATAAATTTAACTGACAAGGCAAAAGGCTTGTATACTGAAAGCTACAAAGCATTGCTGAAAGAAATTAAGAGACCTAAATAAATGGAAACACATCCTGTGTTCATAGATAGGAAGATTTAATACTGTTAAGATGACAGTACTACTCAAAGTGATCTACAGTTCTGATGCAATTCTTATCAAAATTCCAACGCCACTTTTTTTTTTAATTAATTAATTTATTTATTTTTTGTGGAGGGTGAGTGGAGAGGGAGGAGGCGGGTGGGCCATTTCTGTTGGTCCTTCATTTGTCTATTTTCATCCCTGTTTGTTCTTTGGCCCGTGTGGGCCTCCCATCACGGTGGCCTCTGTTGTCAGAGCACTGACTCTGAATAAATTCATTTCTTACCTATCATTTTGTCTCTCGCTGAATTCTTCTCTGCAAAGAGACATGAAGAACCTGAACCTCAGTGGGTCCAGACATTGGGGATCCAACTCTCATCTCTTATGTCTCCTGCATTGCAGGTGGGTTCTTTACTGACTGAGTCATGAGGGAATCCCTAAAAGGAAAGAAAACCCCACAAACCCAATAGAAGGGAAGAAGAGAAAAAATAATATGCTGAATAAACTCCAAATGGACCCGGGTTATCAATGCAAAATCTGAAACCATAACAGCCTTTATATCCTGAATGTGGAGAAAACCTTTGAACTATGATGATTCAAATCCAGAAGCCATAAAAGAACCCATTGAAACATTAAAAAAAGAAAAAGAGTGAGGGTGTTCACTTTTGCCACTTGGATTCAGCATAGTATTGTAAGTGCTGGCCAGAGCAATTGGGCAAGGGTTAGAAATCAAAGACAATCAAATTGTAAAGGAGTATGTTAATTTCCCTCTGCTCATAGACTATATGTTCTTATTTGTTACGAAAATTCTAAAAATTTATCTCTCTGTCTGTCTCTCTCTCACACACACACACAATTATTAGAGTTAATAAATTAATTCAGCAAAGTTGCAAGATACAAACTTTACACACACAAATCAGTTGCATTTCTATACACTAGCAACCTGCAGTCAGAAACAGAAACTTAAAAGTAAAAATTATTTACAATAGCATCAATAAAAGTAAGATATTTAGGAATAAATTTAACTGACAAGGCAAAAGGCTTGTATACTGAAAGCTACAAAGCATTGCTGAAAGAAATTAAGAGACCTAAATAAATGGAAACACATCCTGTGTTCATAGATAGGAAGATTTAATACTGTTAAGATGACAGTACTACTCAAAGTGATCTACAGTTCTGATGCAATTCTTATCAAAATTCCAACGCCACTTTTTTTTTTAATTAATTAATTTATTTATTTTTTGTGGAGGGTGGGTGGGGAGGGAGGAGGCGGGTGGGCCATTTCTGTTGGTCCTTCATTTGTCTATTTTCATCCCTGTTTGTTCTTTGGCCCGTGTGGGCCTCCCATCACGGTGGCCTCTGTTGTCGCAGAGCACTGACTCTGGGCGCATGCACTCCAGAGCTCCAGCGAGGTAGTTGAACACATCGGTCCAGTTGCTCCACAGCAGGTGGGATCTTCCCAGGCCAGGAATCGAACTGGCACCCATTACACTGCAAGGTGGTGTCCTTACCCACTGGACCACCAGGGAAGCCCCCAACGACACTTTTTGAAGCAATAGAAAAACTCATTCTAAAATATATATGGAATCTCAAAGGATCCTAAATACTCATAACAGTATTGAAAAACATAGAATAATATTGAAAAACTCATACTTTTTTATTTCAAAACTTATGACAGGGGCTTCCCTGGTGGTCCAGTGGGCAAGGACACCGCCTTGCAGTGCAAGGGGGGCCGGTTCGATCCCTGACCTGGGAGGACTCCACATGCCGTGGAGTGGCTGGACCGATGTGTCCAACTACCGAGCTGGAGTTCTGGAGTGCACGTGCCCAGAGTTGGTGCTCTGCGATGGGAGAGGCCACTGCAATGGGAGGCCCACACAGGCCAAAGAACAAAGATGGATGAAAACAAATAAAATGAAAGACCAATAAAAGTAGCCCCCCAAAAAATGAAAAAAAAAAAAAAAAAAACTTATGACATAGCTGCACCAACTAAAACTGTGGTATTGACAGCACAGACATACAGATTAATCAGATAGACTAGAGAGTCCCTAAATAAATTGTTATATCCTTAGTCAACTTATTTCTTTTTTATTTTCCTTTTTACTTTTACAGAGTTTTGTTGTTTTCAGATATGTATAATCCCAGATTAGTCATATGTATATCCCTGGCCCCCTCCCTCCTTATTTCTCAGTGCTCTTGAGGAATATGTAATTGATACGACCAATTAACTTTATGACCTGGGTGCCAAGACCATTCAACAGAGAAAGGACAGTCTTTTCAACAAATAGTACTGGGAATACTGGATACCCACATGTAAAAGAAAGAAACCAGGGGAATCCCCTAGTGGCCCAGTGGTTAGGACTCAGCAAGTTCAATGTCATAGCCTATTTTCATCCCTGTTTGTTCTTTGGCCCGTGTGGGCCTCCCATCACGGTGGCCTCTGTTGTCGCAGAGCACTGACTCTGGGCGCATGCACTCCAGAGCTCCAGCGAGGTAGTTGAACACATCGGTCCAGTTGCTCCACAGCAGGTGGGATCTTCCCAGGCCAGGAATCGAACTGGCACCCATTACACTGCAAGGTGGTGTCCTTACCCACTGGACCACCAGGGAAGCCCCCAACGACACTTTTTGAAGCAATAGAAAAACTCATTCTAAAATATATATGGAATCTCAAAGGATCCTAAATACTCATAACAGTATTGAAAAACATAGAATAATATTGAAAAACTCATACTTTTTTATTTCAAAACTTATGACAGGGGCTTCCCTGGTGGTCCAGTGGGCAAGGACACCGCCTTGCAGTGCAAGGGGGGCCGGTTCGATCCCTGACCTGGGAGGACTCCACATGCCGTGGAGTGGCTGGACCGATGTGTCCAACTACCGAGCTGGAGTTCTGGAGTGCACGTGCCCAGAGTTGGTGCTCTGCGATGGGAGAGGCCACTGCAATGGGAGGCCCACACAGGCCAAAGAACAAAGATGGATGAAAACAAATAAAATGAAAGACCAATAAAAGTAGCCCCCCAAAAAATGAAAAAAAAAAAAAAAAAAACTTATGACATAGCTGCACCAACTAAAACTGTGGTATTGACAGCACAGACATACAGATTAATCAGATAGACTAGAGAGTCCCTAAATAAATTGTTATATCCTTAGTCAACTTATTTCTTTTTTATTTTCCTTTTTACTTTTACAGAGTTTTGTTGTTTTCAGATATGTATAATCCCAGATTAGTCATATGTATATCCCTGGCCCCCTCCCTCCTTATTTCTCAGTGCTCTTGAGGAATATGTAATTGATACGACCAATTAACTTTATGACCTGGGTGCCAAGACCATTCAACAGAGAAAGGACAGTCTTTTCAACAAATAGTACTGGGAATACTGGATACCCACATGTAAAAGAAAGAAACCAGGGGAATCCCCTAGTGGCCCAGTGGTTAGGACTCAGCAAGTTCAATGTCATAGCCTAGGTTCAGTCCCTATTGGGAAAAGTAAGATTCCTGAAGACTCACGCTATGAATAAAAATGGCTTTTACCTAATACCAGAAACAAAAATTAACTGAAGATGAAGAAAACCTATAAAAAAGGACTTCCCTGACAGGCCAGTAGTTAAGACTCCACACTCCCAGCACAAGAGTCCCAGGTTCAATCCCTTGTCAAGGAAGATTCCACATTCTGTGGGGCAACCAAGCCCAGGAGCCACAATGACTGAGCCCATGTGCTGCAACGACTGAAGACTGTGGGCCCTTGGGTCCGTGCACCACAACTGGAGAAAGCAAGGAAGCCCCAGGGCAGCCCAAAATAAAGAAGGAAGTACGAAGCAAGAAGTCTGGGGAATTCCCTGGTGGTCCAGTGCTTAGGACTCAGCACTTTCACTCCCATGGCCTGGGTTCAGTCTCTGGTGGGGGAACTAAGATCATGCAAGTCTCAAGGCTTTTTTTTTCTCACAAAAAGAAGGTCTTTTACCAAACACCATATACAAAAATTAAGTCAAAATGAAGAAAACATACAGAAAGAACTTCCCTGGAAATCCAGTGCTTAAAACTCCAGACTCCCAATGCAAAGGTCATGGGTTCAATCCCTGGTCAGGGAACCAAGACCCGACATGACTTATAGTGTGACCAAAAATAACACAGAAAAATCTCCATGATCTTGGTTTTGGATATATTTTACAAAATAAGCAAACAAAAGGAAAAAATTGGAAGCCACACTTACCCTCTATTTGTGGAGTGTGCTTGTCTCTGAATCTGAATAAATCCATTTATTACCTATCAAGAAAAAAAAAAAGGAAAAAATAGGTAAATTGGATTTTATCAAAATTAAAAGCTCTTGTGTATCAAAGGGCATGATCAAAAGAATGAAAAGAGAGCCCACAGAATGGGAAAAAATATTTATGAATCACATTTTATAAGGGATTAATATTGAGAATATATAAGGAAACTCATACAACTCAACTACAAAAAGATACAATCCAATTCAAAAATGGGCAAAGGGGAAAGACATAACAAAAAAATGGGAAAAGGACTTATATATACATTTCTTAAAAAAAGATACAAAATGACTAACAAGCACAAGAAAAGTTGTTCAACATTATTGATCTTAAGAGATATGCAAATCAAAACCACAATGAGATACCACTTCACATCCATTAAAATGGCTATTATCAAAAAATAGACAATAACAGATGCTGGTGAAGATGTGGAGAAACGGGAAGTGTTGAGCATTCCTAGCAGAAGCTGAAAATGACATAACCTTTGTGGAAAACTTTGACAGGTCCCCAAAAACTAAGCATACAGTTACCATATGGTGCTCACTTTGGCACCACATATACTGAAACTGGAACGATACAGAGAAGATTAGTATGGCCCCTGCACAAGGATGACATGCAAATTCATGACACATTTCATATTTTTAAAAGAGAAGGACAAATACAGTATACTAACACACATATATGGAATCTAGTAAGATCATACTGATAAACACACATGCAGAGCATCGATGGAAAAACAGTGATCGAGAACAGACTTATGGACACTGGGGAGAGGGAAGAGTGGGTGAGAGATATGGAAAGAGTAACATGGATCCCTATACTATCATGTGTAAAAGAGAGAACTATTGTCAATGCACTGTGGGTTAAGATATCATACATGTGGGCTATGTGACGGGAGGGTGGGATGGGGGGATGGGATATACATATGACTAATCTGGGATTATACATATATGTAAACAACAAAATTCTCTAAAAGCAAAAAAGCAAAATTTTAAAAAGTGGCAAAAGAAAAGAATTACCATATGATCTAGCAATACCACTACTATTATATACCCAGAAGAATGGAAATCAGGACCCAGAGCAGATATATATACATGTTCAAAGAGTGTTTTATCAAAATTAAAAAAAGCTCTTGTGTATCAAAGGGCATGATCAAAAGAATGAAAAGAGAGCCCACAGAATGGGAAAAAATATTTATGAATCACATTTTATAAGGGATTAATATTGAGAATATATAAGGAAACTCATACAACTCAACTACAAAAAGATACAATCCAATTCAAAAATGGGCAAAGGGGAAAGACATAACAAAAAAATGGGAAAAGGACTTATATATACATTTCTTAAAAAAAGATACAAAATGACTAACAAGCACAAGAAAAGTTGTTCAACATTATTGATCTTAAGAGATATGCAAATCAAAACCACAATGAGATACCACTTCACATCCATTAAAATGGCTATTATCAAAAAATAGACAATAACAGATGCTGGTGAAGATGTGGAGAAACGGGAAGTGTTGAGCATTCCTAGCAGAAGCTGAAAATGACATAACCTTTGTGGAAAACTTTGACAGGTCCCCAAAAACTAAGCATACAGTTACCATATGGTGCTCACTTTGGCACCACATATACTGAAACTGGAACGATACAGAGAAGATTAGTATGGCCCCTGCACAAGGATGACATGCAAATTCATGACACATTTCATATTTTTAAAAGAGAAGGACAAATACAGTATACTAACACACATATATGGAATCTAGTAAGATCATACTGATAAACACACATGCAGAGCATCGATGGAAAAACAGTGATCGAGAACAGACTTATGGACACTGGGGAGAGGGAAGAGTGGGTGAGAGATATGGAAAGAGTAACATGGATCCCTATACTATCATGTGTAAAAGAGAGAACTATTGTCAATGCACTGTGGGTTAAGATATCATACATGTGGGCTATGTGACGGGAGGGTGGGATGGGGGGATGGGATATACATATGACTAATCTGGGATTATACATATATGTAAACAACAAAATTCTCTAAAAGCAAAAAAGCAAAATTTTAAAAAGTGGCAAAAAGAAAAAGAATTACCATATGATCTAGCAATACCACTACTATTATATACCCAGAAGAATGGAAATCAGGACCCAGAGCAGATATATATACACTCATGTTCAGATACGAGTGTTTTACAATCGCCAAAAGGTATAAACAACCCAAATATTCATAATTGATAAATGGATAAACAAAATGTTACAATACAGATGAACTGGATCACATTATGCTAAGTGAAAAAAGCCAGACAGAAAGGGATAAACATTACAATTCCACTTATATGAAGTATCTAAAATAGGCAAATTCATAGAGACAGAAAACAGAATAGAGGTCACCAGGGTCTAGGGAGAGGGGGAATTGAAGAGTTACTGTTTAAGGGATGAAGAATTTCTGTTTGATGAAAAAGTTTTAGAAGTAGTGGCAATGTTTATATGATATTGTGAATATACTTAAAGCCACTGAATTTGTCATCTTAAAAAAATAGTAGGGGCTTCCCTGGTAGCTCAGTGGTGAAGAGTTCACAGGTCAATGCAGGAGACACAGGTTCAATCCCCGATCTGGGAAGATCCCACATGCTGTGGAGCAACTAAACCCGTGAGCCACAAAAAAAAAAAAAAAGTTAACATTGTAAATTTTATGTTATGTATATTTTACCACAATAATAAAATAGGTGGAAGGGAGAAAGACCAACTAAAAATGACTATACTTCCAGGAGGAATATCTAATACCCATAAAACAGATCAGCCTACTTTTCATAAGTCAGAATATGGTCAACAAAGGAAAAACCACCCCACATGTTTTTAAATTAAGGGAATGAGATACAAGGAATTAGTTATAAAGGTGTTGGAAGTGCTGGAAGAACAAAGAGCAAAGTGAGACTTGAACAGAACTACCAACCCTCAGGCTTCCTATGACTCTGATGGTAGACAAGCCACCTGGGATGCAGGAGACCCAGGTTCAATCCCTGGGTCAGGAAGATCCTCTGGGGCGGGAAATGACTACCCACTCCCATATTCTTGCCTGGAGAATTCCATGGACAGAGAAGCCTGGTGGGCTACAGTCCATAGGGTCACAAAGAGTCAGACACAACTGAGTGACTAAACACATGCACATACCAAACTATCAGCTCCCCTAGAGCTCCAGTTTGTCAGCAGATCCTAGGACTTGCCAGCCTTTAAATCACATGATCCAATTCCACATAATAAGTCACTTTATTAAAAGAGAGTCCTATTGGATATAAAGAGAGACAATGCACACACACAGGATATATGCCTCTATTCATATGTAGAGGCTGATATGGGAAAAACGTCAGATGAACTGGATCACATTATGCTAAGTGAAAAAAGCCAGACAGAAAGGGATAAACATTACAATTCCACTTATATGAAGTATCTAAAATAGGCAAATTCATAGAGACAGAAAACAGAATAGAGGTCACCAGGGTCTAGGAGAGGGGAATTGAAGAGTTACTGTTTAAGGGATGAAGAATTTCTGTTTGATGAAAAAGTTTTAGAAGTAGTGGCAATGTTTATATGATATTGTGAATATACTTAAAGCCACTGAATTTGTCATCTTAAAAAAATAGTAGGGGCTTCCCTGGTAGCTCAGTGGTGAAGAGTTCACAGGTCAATGCAGGAGACACAGGTTCAATCCCCGATCTGGGAAGATCCCACATGCTGTGGAGCAACTAAACCCGTGAGCCACAAAAAAAAAAAAAAAGTTAACATTGTAAATTTTATGTTATGTATATTTTACCACAATAATAAAATAGGGGGAAGGGAGAAAGACCAACTAAAAATGACTATACTTCCAGGAGGAATATCTAATACCCATAAAACAGATCAGCCTACTTTTCATAAGTCAGAATATGGTCAACAAAGGAAAAACCACCCCACATGTTTTTAAATTAAGGGAATGAGATACAAGGAATTAGTTATAAAGGTGTTGGAAGTGCTGGAAGAACAAAGAGCAAAGTGAGACTTGAACAGAACTACCAACCCTCAGGCTTCCTATGACTCTGATGGTAGACAAGCCACCTGGGATGCAGGAGACCCAGGTTCAATCCCTGGGTCAGGAAGATCCTCTGGGGCGGGAAATGACTACCCACTCCCATATTCTTGCCTGGAGAATTCCATGGACAGAGAAGCCTGGTGGGCTACAGTCCATAGGGTCACAAAGAGTCAGACACAACTGAGTGACTAACACACATGCACATACCAAACTATCAGCTCCCCTAGAGCTCCAGTTTGTCAGCAGATCCTAGGACTTGCCAGCCTTTAAATCACATGATCCAATTCCACATAATAAGTCACTTTATTAAAAGAGAGTCCTATTGGATATAAAGAGAGACAATGCACACACACACAGGATATATGCCTCTATTCATATGTAGAGGCTGATATGGGACATATATCCTAAAGGCTCCATTTCTCTGGCTTATACAGGCAGGAATGGAGGTGAGAGAAAAGGTGAACATCATGAAGGGTTTGAGAATTCCTCTTCAGTTCGAGGGCATCACTTTCATAGTGGAGTTGACACTGAGCTGGACCTTAAAGACACCATATCTATAAATAGAGATGAGATATGGAGAGGTGAGGGGAAAGACAGAGAAAATCCCAAGTAGAAGTGACAGTATGAGCAAAGACAGAAAGACGGGAAAATTCTGGCTGTGTCTGAAAAATAATGCATCACGGCATGCCTCTTCATAGTTCTTCACTTGCTGCCACAATTCCTACTGAGTCACCGCACAGGAGCCAATACAAAATGTGGGCCCAGATAAACTTGCCAAAGGGCCCACACAGCTAGACCCAAGTTGGTAGCTCCCATTCCCAAGCGCACAGCCTCTGGAACAAAATACAATCTACTCAGAACACTTCACACTCTGTCACAGAATGCCTTTCCTCCCTCCTTCCCATAAGCTCTCTCCAGACATGCTGTGTTTCAGCCAAAGAAGGCTTGAGATTTCCAGACAGAGCCCAGGAACTGGAAGGTCACCCATGTATAGAGGACTTAGCCAACCCAAGAATGCCAGATGCTAAACTGCCAGCAGGGAGAGTCAATTTATTCCACAAAGTCTTCAGAAAGCTCATCAGTTGTCAGTTGCGAAGACCTCTGAAGGGAGTGTGAGAGAGAGAGAGAGAACAGGGAGGGGTGTGTGCTCAGTCATGTCCTACCCTTAGTGACCATGTGGACTATAGACTGCCAGGCTCCTCTGTCTAAGGGATTTTCCCAGCAAGAAGCCTGGAGTGGGTGACCACTTCCTCCTCCAGGGGATCTTCCCAACCCAGGGATCAAACCCACGTCTCCCACATCTCCTGCATTAACGATGGATACTTTACCACTGAGCCACCTAAGAAATCAAGGGAGTGGTGATTGAAAGCTATTTAAGAGGTAGCTCTCAGTCTCTGCCGTCTACCCTCTATTATGGGGTAACCGCCTCCCTTTCACTTCTACAGGATATAAAGAGAGACAATGCACACACACACAGGATATATGCCTCTATTCATATGTAGAGGCTGATATGGGACATATATCAAGTATTTCTCTGGCTTATACAGGCAGGAATGGAGGTGAGAGAAAAGGTGAACATCATGAAGGGTTTGAGAATTCCTCTTCAGTTCGAGGGCATCACTTTCATAGTGGAGTTGACACTGAGCTGGACCTTAAAGACACCATATCTATAAATAGAGATGAGATATGGAGAGGTGAGGGGAAAGACAGAGAAAATCCCAAGTAGAAGTGACAGTATGAGCAAAGACAGAAAGACGGGAAAATTCTGGCTGTGTCTGAAAAATAATGCATCACGGCATGCCTCTTCATAGTTCTTCACTTGCTGCCACAATTCCTACTGAGTCACCGCACAGGAGCCAATACAAAATGTGGGCCCAGATAAACTTGCCAAAGGGCCCACACAGCTAGACCCAAGTTGGTAGCTCCCATTCCCAAGCGCACAGCCTCTGGAACAAAATACAATCTACTCAGAACACTTCACACTCTGTCACAGAATGCCTTTCCTCCCTCCTTCCCATAAGCTCTCTCCAGACATGCTGTGTTTCAGCCAAAGAAGGCTTGAGATTTCCAGACAGAGCCCAGGAACTGGAAGGTCACCCATGTATAGAGGACTTAGCCAACCCAAGAATGCCAGATGCTAAACTGCCAGCAGGGAGAGTCAATTTATTCCACAAAGTCTTCAGAAAGCTCATCAGTTGTCAGTTGCGAAGACCTCTGAAGGGAGTGTGAGAGAGAGAGAGAGAACAGGGAGGGGTGTGTGCTCAGTCATGTCCTACCCTTAGTGACCATGTGGACTATAGACTGCCAGGCTCCTCTGTCTAAGGGATTTTCCCAGCAAGAAGCCTGGAGTGGGTGACCACTTCCTCCTCCAGGGGATCTTCCCAACCCAGGGATCAAACCCACGTCTCCCACATCTCCTGCATTAACGATGGATACTTTACCACTGAGCCACCTAAGAAATCAAGGGAGTGGTGATTGAAAGCTATTTAAGAGGTAGCTCTCTCAGTCTCTGCCGTCTACCCTCTATTATGGGGTAACCGCCTCCCTTTCACTTCTACAGGCTTATTCTCTAAATAAGGCAAAGTAGAGCCTCTGAACTGGAGAACACCTGAGAGCACAGGCATGGCTTCTAGAAGAAGAAGACTGGCTGTGTGTGTGCTGAATGCCACATGCTGAGGCCCGCAGCTCTCTGCTCCTTTCACCCATCAGAACGCTGAGGGTCAGACCAGTGCTCCTTGCTAGAAGTTCAGTTCAGTTTAGTCACTCAGTCGTGTCCAACTCTTTGCGACCCCATGGACTGTAGCACCAGAGGCTTGCCAGTCCTTCACCATCTCCAAGAACTTGCTCAAACTCATGTCCATTGACTCAGAGATGTTATCCAGCCTTCTCATCCTTTATCATCCCCTTCTCCTTTTTGTCTTGTATTTTTTCCAACATCTTTTCCAATGAGTCGTCTCTTTGAGTCCAGTGGCCAAAGTATTGGAGCTTCAGCTTCAGCTTCAGCATCAGTCCATCCACTGAATATTCAAGGTTGATTTCCTTTTAGATTGACTGGTTTGATCTCCTTACAGTCCAAGGGACTCTCAAGAGCCTTCTCCAACACCACAGTTCAAAGGCATCAGTTCAGGGCTTCCCTGGTGGTCCAGTGGGTAAGGACACCGCCTTGCAGTGCAAGGGGCACCGGTTCAATCCCTGGCCTGGGAAGATCCCACGTGTGGACTGATGTGTCCAACTACCAAGCTGGAGCTCTGGAGTACATGCGCCCAGAGCCAGTGCTCTGCGGCAACAGGGGCCGCTGTGATGGGAGGCCTACATGGGCCAAAAGAACGAAAGATGGATGAAAACAGATAAATGAAAGACCAATAGAAGTGCCCACCTTCCTAAAAAAAAAAAGCAGGGCTTATGTCTAATTCTTCCCCTGAATAGACAAGCTAACACCTTATTCCAAACAAAGGCATCAGTTCTTCTGTGCTCAGCCTTCTTTTTTTTTTTTTTTCAAGATTTATTTATTTATTTATTTATGGGGGTGTTGGGGAGGGAGGAGGGCGGGCGGGCCACTTCCATTGGTCTTTCATTTGTCTATTTTCATCCCTGTTTGTTCTTTGGCCCGTGTGGGTCTCCCATCACAGTGGCCTCTGTTGTCGCAGAGCACTGGCTCTGGGCGCATGCACTCCAGAGCTCAGCGGCACGTGGGATCTTCCCAGACCAGGGATCGAACCGGCACCCCTTGCACTGCAAGGCGATGTCCTTACCCACTGGACCACCAGGGAAGCCCGTGCTCAGCCTTCTTTATGGTCAAACTCTCACATCCATATGGAGAAGTAAATGGCAACCCACTCCAGTATTCTAACCTGGAGAATCCCTAGACAGAGGAGCCTGGCAGGCTACAGTCCATGAGGTCACAGAGTGGAACATGACTGAGCGACTAACACACACATACACTCACATCCATACATGACTATTGGGAAAACCATAGCTCTGACTATGCGAACTTCTGTCAGCAAGTTGATGTCTTTGTTTCTGAATACACTGTCTAGGTTTGTCATAGTTTTTCTTCCAAGGAGCAAGCGTCTTTTAATTTCATGGCTGCAGTCACCATCCTCAGTGATTTTCGCAGCCCAAGAATATAAAGTCTGTCACTGTTTCCATTGTTTGACCATCTATGTGCCATGAAGTGACTGCCAGATTCTTCTCCGGGAAATCTGATGAGCCTGTGAAGAAAGACTAGAGATTCAAACATCTGGGACTTTTCTCAGTAAACAGCTCCACTCAGCGGCCCAGTACACAGGACTTCCAGTCAGCATTTTGGTTCCTGTGTCAATTATTTCCCGTCAGTTCCTCCACACCCCTCCTCTGCCCTGCCCTCACCTTGGGGAAGTTCTCAGGTATGGAAGAGGAACAACCTCCCACACCTCCAACTCCTGGTTGTCTGGGCCAATGTGGAAGTCAGGAAGAAACCAGGAGGGAGAGAAGAAAGTGAGGTCAGGACATTTGCTCTTCTGTTCCTCTCTGATGTCGCCTCAGGCTCCCTGAATCTCCACCAGATGCCCACTTCCTCCAGCCACCTCTGTAAATAGCCATTTTGTAAATAAACCCTCCTGAAATTATCCTAACTTGAGTGTACCTGTGTTTACCATCGGGAACTGACTGATGCAGTTTACCTCTCAGAAACAGTCAGTCAGGCGGGGATTACCAGATAGCTGAGTACAAAGCCTTTAACACACAAGACACAAGCAAACAAACAACAGAAGGAAAATAAAGAAAAAAACCAAAACAAAACAGAATGAAAAGCAACTGTAGAAACAGTCTCCAGGAAAGAGACTTTTTTCAAAAGTATCACTAATATTCTCAGAGAGACACTAAAGATATTTTGTTCATGAAACAAAAATGAAATACTATCTTAAAAGAAGAACATTCAAGAATGAAAAAGAGCTCTTTGAAAGTTACAGACATGACAATAGAAATAAAAAAAAAAGAGCTAACAGACAAATATTTCAGAAACTAGAGTGAAAAAATAAAAGGAGTAGAGTTTAAAAAGGAAAAGATAAGAAAATGAAACAGTCTGAGAAATACACTATCTGAATAATATGAGGAAAAATAATTTAAATAACTCAAGTTGTCTCAGAACTGAAAGACATGAGTTTCTGGACTGAAAGAGCCAGGTGTGTGCCTAAAACAAAAATGAAACTAGACCCACACAAAGGGAACACTGTGACAAAGAAAGACTTACAAACTTGCAACAACAGGGGAAAAAAATAATCCCCACAAAGAATTGACGTGTCCGTTACCAATGCATCACTTCTCAGCTCCAAATCCACCTTTCAAGACCTCCTCAGTGATGATAGATGAGACTGTGAAGCACCTCTCCACAGCAAGCAATGCCGAAGGGACGTTACAGGAGAAAGGGACTTTCCTTGCGGGTTCCAGCAGCTGCGCCATCAGAGATGGGCGAAGGGCATCCTTGGGTGCTCTGCCCCAGCCACATGCCCTACCGCCCTCCAATGCTACGCGCCTTCACACGTGGCCTCCCCGCACTGCAGGCCTACTGCACCCGTGCCCCAGCCTTCTCTCCGTGCCCGACTAGCAGCAACGATTCACCTGTGCTGCCCTGAAGGGGTGCTTTCTGCCTGCCAGGCAAATCAGTCCACCTCTGTTCTCCACCAGGCTGCAACTACACCTTCTCCAGCGAGCTCTGAACCCCTGCCTCAGGGAGAGACCCCTTCTTAATGTATTCTTTTTATAACTTTTTACTCTTCCTTGGATATCCCCTTCAGACACCATAGAGTTCTCTTACATCTTATAATCATTCGTTTGTTGTACTTTAATATTCTCTTTTTTCTTATCCCCTTGGTTATTTTGTGGAATCTTGATCAGAGAGACATTGAACTCTCTCCTTTGGTAGTGATATCACCGAGTCCTAACCACTGGATTGCCAAAGAATTCCCTCTTTAACAGTTTTTTATAGCAAACTCCCTTCTTTAAATCACTGTGTGGTCCTGTCTCCTGATTGAATACAGACTGATAGAAACAGGAATCAGAATGGCTAGGTCTCCACAGCAACAGTAGAAAAAAGGAGGCAATGGGATGCGCTTTCAAGATTGCGATGGGAATGTATCCCCAACCTAGAATTCTATGCCCAGCCAAAACATAAACCAAATAAGAGGTTAAAACAAGGATGCTTGAAATAAACCCATGTGAGATTTCCCTGGTGAGCCAGAGGCTAAGACTCACAATTCGGGGATCCTAGGTTCCATCTCTGGCCAGGGAACTAGATCCAACATGCCACAGCTAAGAATTGTGTACCACAAGTAAAGATCCTGCATGCCGCCACTAAAAAAAAAACCGAAGAAGAAGATCCAGCATGCCAAAATAAAAATTGAAGATCCCACATGCTGCAGCTAAGACCCTGTGCAGCCAAATAAATATATTGGAGAGGCACACAGAAATGTGATCAATAACAGAACAGGCCCGTGGGATTTGTAGGAGGGAGACAGCGGCAGTGGAGACTCAGGCCACCTGAGTACAGGGAGACAGACAACCGCTCCGGCAGGAAGCGCAGGTCTGCAGCTACCCGTGTACAGAAACACCTGCAGCTCTGAGGCCACAGACAATCCAGTGAGGAACTAGCAGGCCTCTCCTCCTGGTTTCAGAATCAGGCTCTCTCCTCTCTCCAGGCTTAGCTGTGGTTCAAGTGACCTGCCAGGCTCCCACGTCATTCCAGGGCCTCCCTTTCCCCTCCCTGCCCTCCAGTGCTCTGCCCCCAGGGTCCCCAAGTCAAACAATCAAGTTGTACATGTTCGCCTCCAGCCACCACACCCTATCCCTTTCCTGGAGCTCCTCTCGGCCCAAGGTGATGGAGAGGAGGGGATTAGAGCGGTAGAACACACAAAATGAATGCATTGCAACTTGGTCTTATTGCTGTCCTTAACCATAGGAAAGGGCAGGGTGATAAAAAGGACCCAAAAGCCATGGAGTTGGGGTGTGGCAGGCTACCTCTACTTGACGCTAGGGTCTTCGGCTTACTCCCAGTAGCAGGAACTCTCTCCTTTGGTATTCACCGAGTCCTAACCACTGGATTGCCAAAGACCTTTGATAGAAACTCCTTCTTTAAATCACTGTGTGGTCCTGTCTCCTGATTGAATACAGACTGATAGAAACAGGAATCAGAATGGCTAGGTCTCCACAGCAACAGTAGAAAAAAGGAGGCAATGGGATGCGCTTTCAAGATTGCGATGGGAATGTATCCCCAACCTAGAATTCTATGCCCAGCCAAAACATAAACCAAATAAGAGGTTAAAACAAGGATGCTTGAAATAAACCCATGTGAGATTTCCCTGGTGAGCCAGAGGCTAAGACTCACAATTCGGGGATCCTAGGTTCCATCTCTGGCCAGGGAACTAGATCCAACATGCCACAGCTAAGAATTGTGTACCACAAGTAAAGATCCTGCATGCCGCCACTAAAAAAAAAACCGAAGAAGAAGATCCAGCATGCCAAAATAAAAATTGAAGATCCCACATGCTGCAGCTAAGACCCTGTGCAGCCAAATAAATATATTGGAGAGGCACACAGAAATGTGATCAATAACAGAACAGGCCCGTGGGATTTGTAGGAGGGAGACAGCGGCAGTGGAGACTCAGGCCACCTGAGTACAGGGAGACAGACAACCGCTCCGGCAGGAAGCGCAGGTCTGCAGCTACCCGTGTACAGAAACACCTGCAGCTCTGAGGCCACAGACAATCCAGTGAGGAACTAGCAGGCCTCTCCTCCTGGTTTCAGAATCAGGCTCTCTCCTCTCTCCAGGCTTAGCTGTGGTTCAAGTGACCTGCCAGGCTCCCACGTCATTCCAGGGCCTCCCTTTCCCCTCCCTGCCCTCCAGTGCTCTGCCCCCAGGGTCCCCAAGTCAAACAATCAAGTTGTACATGTTCGCCTCCAGCCACCACACCCTATCCCTTTCCTGGAGCTCCTCTCGGCCCAAGGTGATGGAGAGGAGGGGATTAGAGCGGTAGAACACACAAAATGAATGCATTGCAACTTGGTCTTATTGCTGTCCTTAACCATAGGAAAGGGCAGGGTGATAAAAAGGACCCAAAAGCCATGGAGTTGGGGTGTGGCAGGCTACCTCTACTTGACGCCCCTCAGGGTCTTCGGCTTACTCCCAGTAGCAGGCTGAAGTGCCTTGGCAAAGGAAAGAGTCCTCCAGAAACCACCCCTGCTTTTATCTCTTGCCTCATCTCTGGCCGCTTTCTCCTTGCAGGCTGGGCTACGGCCACAATAAACAGTGCCGTTGTGTTCGAGAACACTGGCTTGGCACGAGTAAGTGAGGCTCCCGCCCCAGGCCCCACACTTAGAACAACCAACATTACACACACACATACACACACCCAGGGCACGGCACTTCCTTGGTTCAGTACAAGGAGGAGGCACCTCCTCCCAATTGCCCCGGATAGTACTGAGAGCAGATGTGAAGCCTGGGAAAACACCAGGCCAGAGTCATCCTTGGAACATTGCCCCCGGGCACCACCACCACCCAAAAATGGCAGGACAACGGAGCTGAAGCCCATTCACCACCACTTGGACCTTCCTGATACTCCAACTCAGGGGCAACAAGCCCGAGCCTTTGGGCCACATTGGGCCGACTGACTGTTTCCATACAGCATGTGATGGAGAAATCTCGTGAATGTGAGAGAGCTGGATATAAACTATTCTAGACTACCTGATTGACTGTATATAACATGTAAAAACTGGCAAAACTGATTTATGGTGTTAGATAGAAGAAGTGGGAACAAGTATCTGGAACAGGGTACAAGGGATGTGTCCAATGTGAGAATATGGATAGTTCACTCCTTAGAGTTATTCTAGATAGGTGTTCTGTAAGTTTATTATAAATGGTATTTTTCTTTCTTTTTTTTTTTAACATTTTTTTGAGGGGGGGTGGGATGGGGAGGGAGAGGGGCAGGTGGACCACTTCTATTGGTCTTTCTTTTTTTTAAATTAATTTATTTATTTATTTTGGGGGGGCGGGGGTCGGGTTGGGGAGGGAGGGAAGCGGGCGGGCCACTTCTATTGATCTTTCATTTCTCTATTTTCATCCGTCTTTGTTCTTTGGCTCCTGTGGGCCTCCCAGAGCGCCGGCTCTGGGAGCATATGCTCCAGAGCTCCAGCTCGGTGATTGGACACATCAGTCCAGCCACTCCGCGGCACGTGGGATCTTCCCAGGCCAGGGATCGAACCGGCGCCCCTTGCACTGCAAGGTGGTGTCCTTACCCACTGGACCACCAGGGGAAGCCCTGTTGGTCTTTCATTTATCTATTTTTTTGTTTATCCATCTTTGTTTTTTGGCCTGTGTGGGCCTCCCATCGCGGTGGCCTCTGTTGTCACAGAGCACCAGCTCTGGGCGCATGCGCTCCAGAGCTCCGGCTCGGTAACTGGACACAACAGTCCAGCCGCTCCGTGGCACGTGGGATCTTTCCAGGCCAGGGATCCAACTGGCACTCCCCACACTGCAAGGCGGTGTCCTTACCCACTGGACCACCAGGGAAGCCCCTATTTTTCTTTTTTAAAATACTTTTTAGGACTTCTCTCATGGCACAGTGGATAAGAATCCACCTGCCAATCAATGCAGGGGATACAGGCTCAATCCCTGATCTGGGATGAGTCCACGTGCCATGGAGCAACTAAGTCTGTGTGTCCCAATTATTGAAGCCCTTGCACCCAGAGCCTGTGCTCTGCAACAAGAGAAGCCACCACAATTAGAAGCTCGTGAACTGCAATGAAGAGTAGCCCCCGCTTCACCATAGCTGCAGAAAGCCCATATGCAGCAAGGAAGACCAAAAATAGTAAGTAAAGGATTGTAACTATAGGGGCTTACCTGGCCGTCCATTGGGTAAAGAGACCGCCTTGCAGTGCAAGGGGCACCAGTTCGATCTCTGACCCGGGAAGATGCCACATGCTGAGGAGCAGCTGGACCGGTGTGTCCAGTTAGGAACCAGCGCTCTGGAGCACATGTGCCCAATAGCGGGTGCTCTGCAACGAGAGAGGTCACTGCAATGGTAGGCCCACACAGGCCAAAGAATAAAGATGGATGAAAATTAATGGATGTAAAATCAATGAAAAGAGGTCAAAATTTTTTTTAAAAATAGCAAAAAAGAAAAAAAAAGATTGTAACTAAAAAAATAAATCAAATACTTTAAAATTGTAATATTAAGGCCATACTCGTCCTTTGTGATGGCCTGCACTCTGTGTGTTTCTCTGAATCTGAATAAATCCACTTTTTAACCTATAAAAAAAGTCACATTAAATAAACAAATACATAACAATTGATAAAATACATTAAAAATTCAATACTAAATAAAATACAAAAAAATGGAAACATACATAGCCATGAGTTACACCAAGTGTATACCTTAAGTGTATGGTTTGGTTCAATGAGTTTTTGCATATGTACACGTTCATTATGAGGCTTCCCTGGTGACTCTGATGGTAGAGAATCTGCTTACAATGCAGGAGACCCAGGTTCGATCCCTGTGCTGGGAAGATCTCCTGCAGAAGCAAACGGCACCCCTCTTCAGTATACTTGTCTGGAGAATTTCATGGACAGAGGAGCACAGTGGTCTATAGTCCCTGTGGATATGACTGAGCAACTACCACTTTCACGGGCTTTCATACCTTCATGATAGCTCCAGCAGATCAGACGCTAGAATAGTCCTAGCATTCCAGAAGGTTCTTTGCCATCCCCAGTACCATAAAGTAACCACTATTTTGAGAATGACTACGTTTGGTTCTGCTTTTTTTTTATCCCTACACTGGAAGTACAGATTCTTAAGCACTGGACCACCAGGGAAGTGCTAAAACTGCTTCTTGATTTGGGCATAAATGAAGCCATGTACTCACCCCCCAGTGTGGGGAAACAAACCAGTGAAGATTTTGTGGCTTTGGCTAAGCCAGGAGAAAAGTAAATCGGTAATGAGAAATATACTAGAAAGATCTAAGACAAACAAGTGATTTGATTCCCATGGGCTTATTAGCTGGAGATATACTGATCAGCAACAGGTGGGAGATCTGCTGTGGACTTTGGAACGCCGGGTCTGCGCAGACTCTTTAACTTCTTGCTGATTCGGTTGCCCCCCTCAGCTGCAACACACCCTTTCCATCCTCAGAGCCACAAGAATAATCACTGAACAGGGCTGTGACTGAAACCAGCCTGTGCTAATATCATTGTAAACACCTGGAAGCTTCAGCACTGAATAAAAGCAGGACTGGTGACTGTGATCCAGGCCTTGACCCAAGAGGTCTTGAGCCCCCCGCTCCCATCCTCTGCAGCAAAAAGAAAAAAAGATTGTAACTACTTTTGAATTAAGGCCATACTGTCCTTTGTGATGGCCTGCACTCTGTGTGTTTCTCTGAATCTGAATAAATCCACTTTTTAACCTATAAAAAGTCACATTAAATAAACAAATACATAACAATTGATAAAATACATTAAAAATTCAATACTAAATAAAATACAAAAAAATGGAAACATACATAGCCATGAGTTACACCAAGTGTATACCTTAAGTGTATGGTTTGGTTCAATGAGTTTTTGCATATGTACACGTTCATTATGAGGCTTCCCTGGTGACTCTGATGGTAGAGAATCTGCTTACAATGCAGGAGACCCAGGTTCGATCCCTGTGCTGGGAAGATCTCCTGCAGAAGCAAACGGCACCCCTCTTCAGTATACTTGTCTGGAGAATTTCATGGACAGAGGAGCACAGTGGTCTATAGTCCCTGTGGATATGACTGAGCAACTACCACTTTCACGGGCTTTCATACCTTCATGATAGCTCCAGCAGATCAGACGCTAGAATAGTCCTAGCATTCCAGAAGGTTCTTTGCCATCCCCAGTACCATAAAGTAACCACTATTTTGAGAATGACTACGTTTGGTTCTGCTTTTTTTTTATCCCTACACTGGAAGTACAGATTCTTAAGCACTGGACCACCAGGGAAGTGCTAAAACTGCTTCTTGATTTGGGCATAAATGAAGCCATGTACTCACCCCCCAGTGTGGGGAAACAAACCAGTGAAGATTTTTGTGGCTTTGGCTAAGCCAGGAGAAAAGTAAATCGGTAATGAGAAATATACTAGAAAGATCTAAGACAAACAAGTGATTTGATTCCCATGGGCTTATTAGCTGGAGATATACTGATCAGCAACAGGTGGGAGATCTGCTGTGGACTTTGGAACGCCGGGTCTGCGCAGACTCTTTAACTTCTTGCTGATTCGGTTGCCCCCCTCAGCTGCAACACACCCTTTCCATCCTCAGAGCCACAAGAATAATCACTGAACAGGGCTGTGACTGAAACCAGCCTGTGCTAATATCATTGTAAACACCTGGAAGCTTCAGCACTGAATAAAAGCAGGACTGGTGACTGTGATCCAGGCCTTGACCCAAGAGGTCTTGAGCCCCCCGCTCCCATCCTCTCTGTCGGTGTATGTGTGTATGTATATTTCTTTTTTTTGTGTGTGTGTGTATGTATATTTCTTAAAGTCTTGTCACACCCGCTATTCTCTATGCACCCTGCTAACGAGTTGCAGCAAAACTGGCTAGTAAGGTCATGCTTAAAATCTCACATGCTAAGCTTCAGCCTTATGCAAACCAAGAACTTCCAGATGTCCAAGCTGGGTGTAGCAAAGGAAGAAGAACCAGAGATCAAATTGCCAACATTCACTGGATTGTAGAGAAAGCAAGGGAATACCAGAGAAACAACTATCTCTGTTTCATTGAAAAAGCCTTGACTGGATCACAACGAACTGTGGAAAGCTCTTGAAGAGATGGGAGTACCAGACCGTCTTACCTGTCTCCTGAGAGACCTGGATGCAGTCAAGAAGCAACAGTTAGAGCCCTGTGTGGAACAGCGGATTGGTTCAAGATTGAGAAGGAGTAGGACAGGGCTGTCTGCTATCACCCTATACGCTGAGCACATAATGAGAAATGCCGGGAAGGTTAAGTTACAAGCTGGAATCAAGATAGGCCACACAGGGCTTCCCTGGTGGTCCAGTGGGCAAGGACACCGCCTTGCAGTGCAAGGGGTGCAGGTTCGATCCCTGGTCTGGGAAGATCCCAGGCGCCGCGGAGCAGCTGGACCAATGTGTCCAACTACCGAGTGGAGCTCTGGAGCACATGCGCCCAGAGCCGGTGCTCTGCCGCGAGAGAGGCCACTGTGACGGGAAGCCCACATAGGCCAAAAGAACAAAGATGGATGAAAATAAATGAATGAAAGACCTATAGAAGTGGTCAAAAAAATAAATAAATAAATACACGTGTGCCTTTAAAAAAAAAAAGATAGGCCAGGTACTCAGATACCACTCTATTGGCAGAAAGTAAATAGGAACTAAGGTATCTCTCTCTTTTTTAAGAATGAGGTATCAGTATTCTTTTTATTTTTTTTTTAAATTTTTGGCCTCTCTTATCGGTTTTTGTATTTATTTATTTTCATCCATCTTTGTTTCTTGGCCTGTGTGGGCCTCCCGTTGCAGTGGCCTCTCTGCAGAGCGCTGGCTCCTAATTGGACACACCCGTCCAGCCGCTCCGCGGCACGTGGGATCTCCCCAGGTCAAGGATGGAACCCGTGCCACTTGCGCTGCAAGGCGGACTCCTTACCCACTGAATCACCAGGGAAGCCCTAAAGTGTCTCTTATAATTTTTGGTGGGGAGGCACGGGTTGGGGAGGGATTGGGGAGGGTGGGCCACTTCTATTGGTCTTTCATTTATCTATTTTCATCCATCTTTGTTCTTTGACCCGTGTGGGCCTCCCATCACAGTGGCCTCTCTCGTTGCAGAGCACTGGCTCTGGGCGCATGTGCTCCAGAGCTCCGGCTTGGGAATTGGACACACCGGTCCAGCCGCTCCGCGGCACGTGGGATCTTCCCAGGCCAGGGATCAAACTGACGGCCCTTGCACTGCAAGGCGGTGTCCTTACCCACTGGACCACCAGGGAAGCCCCTAAAGTATCTCTTGATAAACGTGAAGGAGGAGAAAGAGCCGGCTTAAAACTAAATATTAAAAAAAAAAAAAAAAAAAAAAGCGCTTCCCTCGTCGTGGCTGGGGAACTAAGATCCCACATGCCGCACAGCTAGTAAATAATTTTTAAAATTAGATCATTACAAATGACATATTTTATTTGGCAGTTATGTTCATTTCTAAAAAGAAAAAAGAAACAAAGAAGAGTGGGCATTGTTTGGAAATCCCCTGGCAGTCCAGAGGCACTTTTACTGCCACAGCCTGGGTTCAGTCTCTGCGGAGGAAGTAAGATCCCATCAGACAGGGAGGTGTGGCCAAAAAAAAGTGTGCACACCCATTGGATGGTTACTACCCACCCCCAAAATGGAACCTCAGCAAATAAGTGCTCTTGAGGATATGGAGAACAGAACCCTTGGGCACTCTCCGTGAGAATGTAAAATGGTGCCACTCCTATGGGAAACAATATAAACGTCTCTGAAAAATTAAAACTAGAACTACCATTTGATCCAGCCGTCCTGCCTCTGAGTGTATATCCAAGTAAACTAGAAGCAAGATATTGAAGAAATATTTGCACACCCAAGTTTATTGTAGCAGTATTGATGCTAGACAGGAAGTGGAAATAACCCAAATGTTCATTGATGGATGACTGGATAAACTAAATATGTCATATATCCACAATGGAATATCATTTGGCCTTTAAATAGAAGGAAATCCTAACACAAGCCACAACATGAGGACATATGCTAAGTGAAGTGTCAGTCGTTAAAAAAGACAAATGTTGGGACTTCCCTGGTGGCCCAGATGTTAAGCCTGCTCCCAATGCAGGGGGCCTGGGTTTGATCCAGGGATCAAACACACAACTAAGAGTTTATATCCCATAACTCAGATCTGGCACAGCTGAATAAATTAAAAAAAAAAAAAAAAAAGACAAATGTTGTATAATTCCATTTACATGAAGTATCTAAAGCAGTGAATTTGTAGGATCAGAAAATAGAAGGGTGGTTGCCCAGGAATAGAAGGAGAGAGAAATGGGATATTGTGAATTAAAAGGTATAGGCGGACGTTGTTGAAAATATTGTGGATTCAGTTCCAGATTGAAATACGGTGAACATCACAGTAAAGCAAGTCACACACACTTTTGGGTTTTGTAGTGCATATAAATAGTTATGTGTTATACTGTATTTTATCTTGTTGAGTGTGCTGTAGCATTATGTCTAAAACTGTACGCATCTTAGTCTAAAAATACATCGTGAACAAAAAATATTAACCATTATCTGACAGCTCGGGGTTCCCACAAACCTTCAATTAGCAAAGTAGTGTAATAGCTTTGAAATGCAGTGAAGTGAAGCACAACAAAACAAGCAGCCTATGGCATCCAACAAAAGCCTGGGTTCAGTCTCTGGAGGAAGTAAGATCCCATCAGACAGGGAGGTGTGGCCAAAAAAAAGTGTGCACACCCATTGGATGGTTACTACCCACCCCCAAAATGGAACCTCAGCAAATAAGTGCTCTTGAGGATATGGAGAACAGAACCCTTGGGCACTCTCCGTGAGAATGTAAAATGGTGCCACTCCTATGGGAAACAATATAAACGTCTCTGAAAAATTAAAACTAGAACTACCATTTGATCCAGCCGTCCTGCCTCTGAGTGTATATCCAAGTAAACTAGAAGCAAGATATTGAAGAAATATTTGCACACCCAAGTTTATTGTAGCAGTATTGATGCTAGACAGGAAGTGGAAATAACCCAAATGTTCATTGATGGATGACTGGATAAACTAAATATGTCATATATCCACAATGGAATATCATTTGGCCTTTAAATAGAAGGAAATCCTAACACAAGCCACAACATGAGGACATATGCTAAGTGAAGTGTCAGTCGTTAAAAAAGACAAATGTTGGGATTTCCCCTGGTGGCCCAGATGTTAAGCCTGCTCCCAATGCAGGGGGCCTGGGTTTGATCCAGGGATCAAACACACAACTAAGAGTTTATATCCCATAACTCAGATCTGGCACAGCTGAATAAATTAAAAAAAAAAAAAAAAAGACAAATGTTGTATAATTCCATTTACATGAAGTATCTAAAGCAGTGAATTTGTAGGATCAGAAAATAGAAGGGTGGTTGCCCAGGAATAGAAGGAGAGAGAAATGGGATATTGTGAATTAAAAGGTATAGGCGGACGTTGTTGAAAATATTGTGGATTCAGTTCCAGATTGAAATACGGTGAACATCACAGTAAAGCAAGTCACACACACTTTTTGGGTTTTGTAGTGCATATAAATAGTTATGTGTTATACTGTATTTTATCTTGTTGAGTGTGCTGTAGCATTATGTCTAAAACTGTACGCATCTTAGTCTAAAAATACATCGTGAACAAAAAATATTAACCATTATCTGACAGCTCGGGGTTCCCACAAACCTTCAATTAGCAAAGTAGTGTAATAGCTTTGAAATGCAGTGAAGTGAAGCACAACAAAACAAGCAGCCTATGATAAAGAAAGCTTGGTATTTTCAGATATATAATTGGAAAATGGAGGAGTATTTTTAATAGCCTTTTCAGATAACTGTGGATATTTTTTTATATATATAAATTCAACAAGTGATAATTTCTTAAAATCTAGTCGCCATGTGGAATATGAAACCACTTAATAAAATTTTCATATTCTTTGTGTACGTTAAAACACATTGATCTGTCTTGTACTTTCAAAGGAGTTTTTTAAAGAGCAATGGAAATAAAGACAAAAATAGACAAGTGGGGTCTAATGAAACTTAAAAGCTTTTGCACAACAAAAGAAACAATAAACAAGGTGGAAATACAACCTTCAGAATGGGAGAAAATAATAGCAACTGAAACAACTGGCAAAAAATTAATTTCCAAAATATACAAGCAGCTCAGACAATTCAACACCAAAAAAAAACCCGAACAACCTAATCAAAAATTGGGAAAACAGACATTGTTCCAAAAAAGACACACAGATGGCCAACAAACCCATGAAAAGATGCTCAACATCACTCATTGTTAGAGAAATGCAAATCGAAACTACAATGAGATATCATCTCATACCAGTCAGAATGGCCATCATCAAAAAGTCTACAACAACAAATGCTGGAGGAGGTGTAGAGAAGAGGGAACCCTCTTGCACTGTTGGTTGGAACGTGAACTGATACAGCCACTATGGAAGACAGTGTAGAGATTCCTCAAAAAACCAGAAATAGAGCCACCATATGACCTAGCAATGCCAGTACTAGGCATATACCCTGAGGAAATCAACACTGAAAGAGACACATGCACCCCATTGTTCATTGCAGCACTATTTACCACAGCTAGAACATGGAAGCAACCTAGATGTCCATCAACAGATGAACAGATAAAAAAGCTGTGGTACATATATACAATGGAATATTACTCAGCCATGAAAGGAAATGCATTAGAATCAGTTCTAGTGAGGTGGGTGAATCTAGAACCTATTATACAGAGTGAGGTATGTCAGAGAGAGAAAGATAAATATTGTATACTGACACATGTGTATGAAATCTAGAAAGATGGTGCTGATAAATGAGTATGCAGAGCTGCAATGGAGAGGCAGACGTGGGGAACAGTCTTACAGACATTGGGGTGAGGGAGGGGAATTTGCTGTGGGACTAGGGGATCTCAAACAGGGGCTTTGTGGTACCCTTGAGGGGTGGGATGGGGAGGGGGATGAGGGGAGGTTTGGGAGCGGAGGGTGGGGGGGGACATATGTATACCTGTGGCAGATTTGGGTCAATGTTGACAGTAAACAACAAAACCCTGTAAAAAGAATAATAATAAATAAAATTTGTATGAAAAAAGTAAAATTTGCCTAGTATAACTTTATTTATTTATTTTTAATCTTGCACTTTTTATTTTTGGTTGCAGCCCACATGGCATGCGGAATATTAGTTTCCCAACCAGGGATTGAATCCTTGCCCACTGCAGTGAAGGCACAGATTGTTAACCTTTGGACCACCAGGGAAGTTCCTCTTGCACTTTTTTTTTTAATAGTTTTTGTGTACTTATTTATTTATTTTTGGCTCTGCTGGGTCTTCACTGCTGCATGGACTTTTTTCTCCAGTTGTGGAGAGTGGTGGCTTCTCTCTAGGTGCAGTGCTCAGGCTTCTTATTGCCATGGCGTCTCTTGTTGCAGAGCATGGGCTCTAGGTGCAAGGGCTTCCATAGTTGTGGCCCATGGGCTTGCTCCACAGCATGTGGGAGCTTCCAGAACCAGGGATCCAATCCATGTCTCCTGCATTAGCAGATGGATTCTTTACCACTGAACCACCAGGGAAGCTCTCTCCTTGCATGTTAAATGGGTGCTTTAATCATGCAAATTTTTATAACACTGTGCATTGATCATGGTGTATGATTCTTCCAGTGTGCTATTGAATTCAGCCTACTAGTACTGTGTTACAAATTTTTGCGTCTATCTTCATCAGGAATATTGGCTCATAGTTTTATTTTCTTTTGATGTCCTTATCTGGCTTTTGGCATCAGGGTAATGCTGGCGTCAACCAATGAGTTTGGGAGTGTTTCCATCTTCAGTTTTTTTGAAGTTTGAGAAGAACTGGCATTACTTATTCAAATGTTTGGTAGAATTCACCAGTGAAACCATCTGGTCATTTGTTGTTAGGAGGTTTTTCGTTACTAATTCAATCTGCTTAATTATGATTAGACTATTCAGACTTCCCTTTTTTTATGATTCAGTTTTGATAGTCTGTGCATTTCTAGAAATTTATTCATTGCCTCTAGGTTGTCCAATTTGTTGGTATATATTTGTTCATGTGTGCCTAGTCGCTCAGTCGTGTCTAATTCTTCGTTATCCCATGGACTGTAGCCCACCAGGCTCTTCTATCCATGGGGACTCCCCAGGCAAGAACACTGGTGTGGGTTTCCATGCCCTCCTCCACAGGATCTTCCCAACCCAGGCATCAAACCCAGGTCTCCCACAATGCAGGCAGATTCTTTACCATCTGAGCCACCAGGAAAGCCCATATTTGTTTGTAGTCGTCACTTACCGTCTTTTTTCTTTATTTATTTTTTATTAATTTAAGGTCTTTTGTATATCGGTAGTATCTGCTGTAATGCTTCTTCTTTCATTCATTTTATTTATTTCAGTCCTCTCTTTTTTATATGCTAACCTGACATCAGATTCAATTCTTTACTTCTTACCTTATAACCTAGAAACCAGTCATTTCTCTAATTCAAAGCTGAGCATTTTCCCCTTCAGTTTTACCTTCAGCAAATGTCTAAAATTTTCTTAAAGGGACACCACATTTAAGGTATAATGTATTCCTTCTCTAGAAATTCTTGAACTCTTAATTTTATGTATTTCTGTCTGCTTGTTTGCTTGCTTTGGTCGCACCACACCGCTTGGGCTTTCAGGACCTTCATTCCCCGACCAGGGCTGGAACTGGGCCCCCCCCCCCCCCCCCGTGAAGTTCAGAAGTACTAACCCCTTGTCCTCCACCACTTAGATTTATAGAAGTACAATACTTACTAGGAGGGGTGGGCGGGACATCTAAAAATTGCTAGATTCAGCCTACTAGTACTTAATTTGCAAATTGTTTTTTTTGGTCCTTATCTGGCTTTTGGCATCAGGGTAATGCTGGCGTCAACCAATGAGTTTGGGAGTGTTTCCATCTTCAGTTTTTTTGAAGTTTGAGAAGAACTGGCATTACTTATTCAAATGTTTGGTAGAATTCACCAGTGAAACCATCTGGTCATTTGTTGTTAGGAGGTTTTTCGTTACTAATTCAATCTGCTTAATTATGATTAGACTATTCAGACTTCCCTTTTTTTATGATTCAGTTTTGATAGTCTGTGCATTTCTAGAAATTTATTCATTGCCTCTAGGTTGTCCAATTTGTTGGTATATATTTGTTCATGTGTGCCTAGTCGCTCAGTCGTGTCTAATTCTTCGTTATCCCATGGACTGTAGCCCACCAGGCTCTTCTATCCATGGGGACTCCCCAGGCAAGAACACTGGTGTGGGTTTCCATGCCCTCCTCCACAGGATCTTCCCAACCCAGGCATCAAACCCAGGTCTCCCACAATGCAGGCAGATTCTTTACCATCTGAGCCACCAGGAAAGCCCATATTTGTTTGTAGTCGTCACTTACCGTCTTTTTTCTTTATTTATTTTTTATTAATTTAAGGTCTTTTGTATATCGGTAGTATCTGCTGTAATGCTTCTTCTTTCATTCATTTTATTTATTTCAGTCCTCTCTTTTTTATATGCTAACCTGACATCAGATTCAATTCTTTACTTCTTACCTTATAACCTAGAAACCAGTCATTTCTCTAATTCAAAGCTGAGCATTTTCCCCTTCAGTTTTACCTTCAGCAAATGTCTAAAATTTTCTTAAAGGGACACCACATTTAAGGTATAATGTATTCCTTCTCTAGAAATTCTTGAACTCTTAATTTTATGTATTTCTGTCTGCTTGTTTGCTTGCTTTGGTCGCACCACACCGCTTGGGCTTTCAGGACCTTCATTCCCCGACCAGGGCTGGAACTGGGCCCCCCCCCCCCCCCCCCAGTGAAGTTCAGAAGTACTAACCACTTGTCCTCCACCACTTAGATTTATAGAAGTACAATACTTACTAGGAGGGGGGTGGGCGGGCCACCTTCTATTGGTCTTTCATTTATCTATTTTCATCCATCTTTGTTCTTTGGCCCGTGTGGGCCTCCCACCACGGTGGCCTCTGTTGTCGCAGAGCACCGGCTCTGGGCGCATGTGCTCCAGAGCTCCAGCTTGGGAATTGGACACACCGGTCCAGCCGCTCCGCAGCACGTGGGATCTTCCCAGGCCAGGGATCAAACCGACAGCCCTTGCACTGCAAGGCGGTGCCCTTACCCACTGGACCACCAGGGAAGCCCCTAGAAGTACAATACTCACTAGTTTCTATACGGTACTCCAAATAGAAGCTTCTTTTAATTTGAGAAACTTAGATTTTCTGCATGTGCCAAAACTCCAGAACTGCAAGCCCGTCTCCACACCCTTTTTTCTTCTCAGTGGCATGCCTACTAATGAAGAGTCTTGATCTGCCCAGGGTGAGGATATTTTTATCTCTTATTTGGCAATGGATGCAGCAGCTCCTTTTCCTAGGTGACCCAAGTGGTGAGAAGGCAGACTCTGTGGTCAGGGCCAAGCTGACGATGCCAGAATCTTCTTTTCTTCATTCCCCTTAATGCTTCTGGAAGCCCTGCAGAGCCTCCTTCATTGCTCCGGTCCATCAACAGAAAAATCCCAGTCATTCATGAGGGTGGCCTGTGTACCTCACATCTCATCCACCAGCCTTTGTTGCCCTCCTCACTTCTGAGTTCTTCTTATGTCACTGTGTGGTGATTTCAGTAGATCGAGTAAAAATTTTATTACAGAAAACAGTAAAGCCAGGAGGAAAGGATAAAGAAAACCTGCCCATGGGGATTAGAGCCCATATTTCCACAACCAAAGAGTTAAGAAATTGTGGATACAAAAAGAAAGAAAGGAAGAAAAAAGAGAAGAAAAGAAAGAGAGAAAGAAAAAGAAATAATGAATTGATAGATACAGAATGAGTAATCAGCTGTGGCTGGCAGGTAATACCGTAGCATCTCTAGCTAGGACAAGGCAAAAAAAAGAAAAAGAAAAAGGTCAGAAACCCCTTCATACCTTCATAGTATGTATTATATGGATGGCTACTTAATAAGCTCTTCTGTTATAGAAACAGATTTTCTTATTTGTGAACATATAATCAGTCTTCAAGTCTCTTGTCTATTCTTGGCCGCTGGTCAGGTAGAAGCCAAGAGCCTTTATACAGCATAAGCAGTTCTGGACTTCTGCATAAATTACACTAGAATGCCACACAATTCAAGGGTCTATATCCCCAAAGCAGGTATTGCCCTTATACCACTCTTAGACTCAGGAAAAAGAGGCTACTATTCTGGGCTCGTCTAGAACACCACCCTTACCATCGCTGACCTGGGCCCTCCTCCAGCTTCCCCAGCCAAGGGAGTGGCTTATCAGGAGCCCACACTGACGCTTTCTAGACCAGGGACTACCCAACATGGTTCTCTAACTCCCTTCCAGTCAGCAAACTTCTTGTTACTCATCCATAACCACTAGTCTAGAAGGAGTCAGTGTGGGCTCCAGATAAGCCAGTCCCTAGGGTAGGGGAGTATGGAGAAGGGCACATGGTGGTGCTGGTGAGGTGGATGTTCTAGGATGAGCCCAAAACCTCAGCCTCTCTTGCTGGTCTCTAAGAGTGGTATAAGGGAAAACTTACTTTGGGGACATTGACCCTTGAACTGTATGAATTTCTAGCATAATTTATCCAGAAGTCCAAATTATGCCATATTATGTCTCTAGGCTTCTACTTCTACAGGTATAGCAATTGAAAGTAAGCATAGTTTCACTTTGCTACAGCTTCCTAGTTCCTAATCATTCTCCACTTCCCAGTGGAGTTAGGACAACACATTGTATTGTATTGCTAGTAAAATACATTGTACTTTATAAAAGCTTCGGGTCACCCCCAATTGGACACTTTAAAACCTAGCCATTGCTGGAATGGAGAGGGAGACATGAGGAAAGTTCAAGAGGGAAGAAACATATGTATACCTATGGCTAATTCATGTTGATGTTTGGCAATAAACAACAAAACTGTTAAAAAAAAAATTTTTTTTTAAGCTAGTCATTCACCAAAATCACTGTTTTAGACTCTGGCATTTTCTTCCCAAATACCCCTGAGGTCATTTCCTCCAAGGTCTCTGCAGTCCTCTACCTGGGGTGTCCTCAGATGGACAGATCCTTCATAGTATGTATTATATGGATGGCTACTTAATAAGCTCTTCTGTTATAGAAACAGATTTTCTTATTTGTGAACATATAATCAGTCTTCAAGTCTCTTGTCTATTCTTGGCCGCTGGTCAGGTAGAAGCCAAGAGCCTTTATACAGCATAAGCAGTTCTGGACTTCTGCATAAATTACACTAGAATGCCACACAATTCAAGGGTCTATATCCCCAAAGCAGGTATTGCCCTTATACCACTCTTAGACTCAGGAAAAAGAGGCTACTATTCTGGGCTCGTCTAGAACACCACCCTTACCATCGCTGACCTGGGCCCTCCTCCAGCTTCCCCAGCCAAGGGAGTGGCTTATCAGGAGCCCACACTGACGCTTTCTAGACCAGGGACTACCCAACATGGTTCTCTAACTCCCTTCCAGTCAGCAAACTTCTTGTTACTCATCCATAACCACTAGTCTAGAAGGAGTCAGTGTGGGCTCCAGATAAGCCAGTCCCTAGGGTAGGGGAGTATGGAGAAGGGCACATGGTGGTGCTGGTGAGGTGGATGTTCTAGGATGAGCCCAAAACCTCAGCCTCTCTTGCTGGTCTCTAAGAGTGGTATAAGGGAAAACTTACTTTGGGGACATTGACCCTTGAACTGTATGAATTTCTAGCATAATTTATCCAGAAGTCCAAATTATGCCATATTATGTCTCTAGGCTTCTACTTCTACAGGTATAGCAATTGAAAGTAAGCATAGTTTCACTTTGCTACAGCTTCCTAGTTCCTAATCATTCTCCACTTCCCAGTGGAGTTAGGACAACACATTGTATTGTATTGCTAGTAAAATACATTGTACTTTATAAAAGCTTCGGGTCACCCCCAATTGGACACTTTAAAACCTAGCCATTGCTGGAATGGAGAGGGAGACATGAGGAAAGTTCAAGAGGGAAGAAACATATGTATACCTATGGCTAATTCATGTTGATGTTTGGCAATAAACAACAAAACTGTTAAAAAAAAAATTTTTTTTTAAGCTAGTCATTCACCAAAATCACTGTTTTAGACTCTGGCATTTTCTTCCCAAATACCCCTGAGGTCATTTCCTCCAAGGTCTCTGCAGTCCTCTACCTGGGGTGTCCTCAGATGGACAGATCCTTCTACCAGTGTAAATACCTGGCCCCAACAGGTGGCCGGGAACCACTGTTCATAGGGCTTGAGGTGGAGGTTGGATTTGTGAGCTGAAGTGTCCATTGTGTGCAAGGCACCTCATAGTGCAAAATGGAGGGAGGCGAGAGAAATGGGAAGGAAAAGGGGGAAGGTCGAGGGCTAGGGAACCATGAGTGACAAGCTCTAAATCCAAATTTCCAAGTTGTTATGAAGATATATCTGTCAAGGCAGAAAGATAGAATGCACTTTACCAGTCTGTTAGCCTGACCCCTTAAGGCCTCAGTGGACAAGTGGGTATATGAGCTCCATAAATGTACCTGGCAAGTCTGTCTTAGGCATCTCTGGATGGACAGCTGAGGAGTCCATTAAACTGCATGCACTCTGTAAAGACAGGTCTTCCCAGGTGGCTCTGTGGTAAAGAATCCACCTGCCAATGCAGGAGACGCAAGAGACATGGGTTCCATCCCTGTGTAGGGGAGATCGCCTGGAAATGGCAACCCACTGCAGTATTCTTGCCCAAGAAATCCCATGGACAGAGGAGCCTGGTTTGCTACAGTCCATGGGGTCACAGAGTCAGACACAGCTGAGCAACTGAGCACACACACATGAGGCCGGCAGACAAGGAGACAGGCTCTCAAATAGCTCTGAGATAAAGGAGGAGCCAGGACATAGAGGAGTTTTTGCTAGAAAAATAAACAAATAGAAGTCAAACATCCAAAGATTATTGCTAATCATAAAAAACCAGACATCTCAAGTTAATGATTTTAGTGGTTTTCTGTGTATGGAAAGATGCAAGAGCCTGGGCTCACTGAAATTATTTCTTTGATATGCATCTTCTAAACTATCTAGGGCCAGTTTCATGTTTTTCTCAATCCTGTGTTCCTCTCAGGGTACAGTGCTGGGGCTGTACTGCAGTGGCTGATGGCCTGACAGCAGGCAGCATTTCTTGTTTACTGAAATGGCAGGCAATTTATTTATTTATTTATTTTGTCAACAAGAGTAATCACAGTTGGGATTCCCTGGTGGTCCAGTGGCTAAGATGCTGAGCTCCTAATGCAGGGGACCTGGGTTCAATTCCTGGTCAGGGTCCCCATGCTGCAACTAAGACCTGGTGCAGCTAAATAAATTTTAAAAATATTAAAAAAAGAAAAAAGAAAGGAATTGGCCTCATGATCCAGTGGTTAAGACTCTATGTTGCCAATGCAGGGGGCATGGGTTCAATCCCTGATCAGGGAACTAAGAGCCAAGATTCCCACATTCCGTGCAATTTGGCGAAAAGATCAAAATAAAATAATGTGAAAAAATTTAAAAAAAGAAAAGAAAAGAAAAAAAAAAAGAGAGAGAGAGATTTGGCCTTGTTCTCCACCTCTCTGTTTTGGTGCTTGCAGGCTACATCTTGCTCTCTTCAGGCTCCAGCCCGCCATCTCCTTAAGACTTAACACCATGCCTTCAATTAAGTTGCAGAGTTCTGATGGAGAGATATTCGAAGTTGATGTTGAAATTGAAAAACAATCTGTGACTATCAAGACCGGGTTGGAAGATTTGGGAATGGATGATGAAGGAGACGATGATCCAGTCTCCTTGCCAAATGTTAATGCAGCAACATTTAAAAAGGTCACTCAGTGGTGCTCACATAACAAGGATGATCCTCCTCCTCCTGAGGATGATGAGAATGAAGAAAAGTGGATGGATGACATCTCTGCTTGGGATCAAGAATTCCTGAAAGTTGACCAAGGAACACTTTTTGAGCTTATATTTGCAGCAAACTATTTGGGCATCAAAGGTTTGCTTGATGTTACCTGTAAGACTGTTGCCAATATGATGAAGGGAAAAACTCCTGAGGAGATTCGAGAGACTTTCAATATCAAAAATGATTTTACTGAAGAAGAGGAAGCCCAGGTATGCAAAGAGAACCAGTGGTGTGAGGAGAAGTGAAATTTTGTGTCTGACACCATAACACTGTAAGGATTATTCCAAATACTGATTGCACTGCTTTGTTTATAATTGTTAATATTAGAAAACCAGTCGACAAATGCAGCAGCAAGTCAGCTGCATTAGCAGAATGTTGTCCTTATTGCATGTGTAGTTTCAGTACAGATCCCAGACTTACAGCTCAGTTTCTCTTAGTATGATCAAAAATGTCTTTCCTTTGCTTTGGATAAAATTGAACTGTGGGTTCTCTACAGCAAGTGGCGTTTTTGGGCTTTCCCATTTTGTAAAGCAATTTCTGCCTAGCTTATTGTCCAGTTAATTTTAGGTTAGTGGCTTTTAAAGTTGGCGTTGTAAATAAAGCAACTTGCAAAAAACTTTCTGAAATAGAATTAACAATGTATTATCTTTATTCATGAGTTGGAAACTGGAAAAAGGCTACTTAAGGTAAATGCTTTGGATGGGGCTATCAGTGTCTTCAGTCTCGTGGATGGAGGAGTAAGTACCCCTGGTTTTCACTAGCCAGTGTGCAGCAGGACTCCCTTAATTGGATCTGAGGACTTATTTTTGCGTTTTTAATCCTCTCAGCTTTGAAGGCTCAGTTACTACTTAGTTTGTGGTTTGGGAGGAAATATAATCATCTATTAGTTTTTCAGTTAAAAAAGACACAACCCATGTGGTGTGTCATCTTTTTAATCTGTGATCCCATGTGGGGAAAACTACTCACACAGAAAACAAGTTAACCTTTAATGTGAAAATGTGTGGCATAAGCCAGAAAGCATCTGTCATGAATGCAAGATACTTTCTTTTTTTTTTTTTTTTTAAAGATTTATTTATTTATTTATTTTTGGGCAGGGGTCGTGTTGGGGAGGGAGGGGAGCAGGCGGGCCACTTCCATTGGTCTTTCATTTCTCTATTTTCATCCATCTTTGTTCTTTGGCTCCTGTGGGCTTCCCATCACGGTGGCGTCTGTCGTTGCAGAGCGCCAGCTCTGGGCGCATGCGCCCCAGAGCTCTAGCTCCGTGATTGGACACATCGGTCCAGCCGCTCCGCGGCACGTGGGATCTTTCCAGGCCAGGGATCGAACCTGCGCCCCTTGCACTGCAAGGCGGTGTCCTTACCCACTGGACCACCAGGGGAAGCCCGCAAGATACTTTCAATAAAGTTACCTAGTAGGTGAAAAATAAGAAGAGTAATCACAATTTAGACATTCAAAAATGGAGTAAGGGCTTCCTTGGTGGTCCAGTGGGTAAAGAGCCTGCCTTGCAATGCAAAGGAGTCCAGTTCGATCCCTGGCCCGGGAAGATCCCATATGCTGCAGAGCGGCTGGATCTGTGTGTCCAATTACAAGCCAGCACTCTGGGGTGCATGCACCCAGAGCCAGAGCTCTGCAACAGAATAGGCCACTGCAATGGGAAGCCCACACAGGTTCCAAGTCGTTTGGTTTCCCAAAGCAATTTCTGCCTAGCTTATTGTCCAGTTAATTTTAGGTTAGTGGCTTTTAAAGTTGGCGTTGTAAATAAAGCAACTTGCAAAAAACTTTCTGAAATAGAATTAACAATGTATTATCTTTATTCATGAGTTGGAAACTGGAAAAAGGCTACTTAAGGTAAATGCTTTGGATGGGGCTATCAGTGTCTTCAGTCTCGTGGATGGAGGAGTAAGTACCCCTGGTTTTCACTAGCCAGTGTGCAGCAGGACTCCCTTAATTGGATCTGAGGACTTATTTTTGCGTTTTTAATCCTCTCAGCTTTGAAGGCTCAGTTACTACTTAGTTTGTGGTTTGGGAGGAAATATAATCATCTATTAGTTTTTCAGTTAAAAAAGACACAACCCATGTGGTGTGTCATCTTTTTAATCTGTGATCCCATGTGGGGAAAACTACTCACACAGAAAACAAGTTAACCTTTAATGTGAAAATGTGTGGCATAAGCCAGAAAGCATCTGTCATGAATGCAAGATACTTTTTTTTTTTTTTTTTTTTTAAAGATTTATTTATTTATTTATTTTTGGGCAGGGGTCGTGTTGGGGAGGGAGGGGAGCAGGCGGGCCACTTCCATTGGTCTTTCATTTCTCTATTTTCATCCATCTTTGTTCTTTGGCTCCTGTGGGCTTCCCATCACGGTGGCGTCTGTCGTTGCAGAGCGCCAGCTCTGGGCGCATGCGCCCCAGAGCTCTAGCTCCGTGATTGGACACATCGGTCCAGCCGCTCCGCGGCACGTGGGATCTTTCCAGGCCAGGGATCGAACCTGCGCCCCTTGCACTGCAAGGCGGTGTCCTTACCCACTGGACCACCAGGGGAAGCCCGCAAGATACTTTCAATAAAGTTACCTAGTAGGTGAAAAATAAGAAGAGTAATCACAATTTAGACATTCAAAAATGGAGTAAGGGGCTTCCTTGGTGGTCCAGTGGGTAAAGAGCCTGCCTTGCAATGCAAAGGAGTCCAGTTCGATCCCTGGCCCGGGAAGATCCCATATGCTGCAGAGCGGCTGGATCTGTGTGTCCAATTACAAGCCAGCACTCTGGGGTGCATGCACCCAGAGCCAGAGCTCTGCAACAGAATAGGCCACTGCAATGGGAAGCCCACACAGACCAAAGAATAAAGATGGATGAAAATAAATAAAGAAAAAATCAATAAAAGAGGCCAAAATTTAACAACAACAAAAAAGGAGTCAGGAGGTCATGGAGGATCTGTCTGAAGACCTTCTCTGCACCACTGAGAACCTGGACTTACTTTGAACTATACCAGACCCAAGGACATCCATAACAGCACTGGCCAGCTGCAACCTTATGGTCTCAAGGTCTCCCCTTGAAACTATGTAACCATTCAAACTCCAACTAATCCTTACATAACCAGCACCCTTGCATCTTGCAGCCTCTATTATAACTCTTGATAACGTGTATAACTAACTGTAACCTTGTAGTTTCTGCCTTTACAAACCTCGCCCACTTTGTAGCCTAGCGGTGAAAATTCAAATGTTTCTTGAATCTGTGTCTCAGAGACTGCAGTTCTAACCAGCCTCAAACAAACAACCTTTTTTCTTTTTTTTTGGCTGTGTTGGGTCTTCACTGCTTTATGCAGGCTTTCTGTAGTTAGAGCGAGGGGTTACTCTCTAGTCTCAATGCCTGGGTTTCTCATTGCCATGGCTTTTCTTGTGGCCCAGGGCCTTAGTTGCCCTGAGGCATGTGGGATCTTCCTGGACCAATGTCCACTCCATTGGCAGGCACACTCCTAACCACTGGGCCACCAGGGAAGTCTTGCCTTTTTATTTCCATCAGGTCTCTGTTTCTAAAACTTGGGTTCACACTCTCACAGGTAAGACTCACTGCCTTTCTAGGAGTGTCCTTTCCTCTCTAACAAAGACCCAAGCTCTTCTGTTTTCCCTTCAGACTCAAGGTTGGCCAGGCACTCTGGAGGCCACTTTCCCTGCACAACCAACCTCTGGCCTTCCTCCTGACGGGGAGCCCTGGGCCACTATGAGAAACAGACAAATGCACGGCATTCAGCAACTCCCCCTCCTTGCTCAGAGCAGGTGCCTAACCTGGAGCTCTGGCACAGCTGTGCCGCACCCAGGCCTTTCATGCAGAGGCTCCCACCCAAGGGGCAGGGTGACCCAGAAGAGAGGCACCCAGGCTTGCTCCACAAGGCAGGCAGGGCCAAGAGAGTGGCTCAGAGAAGGTGTGGGGCAGAACATGGTGTTTTCCTTTCACCTGTACCCCGTCCTTGCCTCCTGCAGCCCCTGAGTAAACTTGAGCATCCTCTCTGCCTCTCCTTGGTATTTGAACCCACACAAGTCCTCACTGGGCACTGGGGGACAGAGAGTTGACCTTTCCCAGGGTGGCTGGGACTTCCAGTCCCTGTAGTCATTGGCAGATGGAAAATTTCTGCAGAACCTCCAGCCCAGACAGACCGCAAGCTGTCCTTGCCAAAGGAGAATCTCGTGCGCTTGTCCAGAAATGTTCATTTCTTAAGGGGAAGCACCTCATAATTCTTTTTTTTTTGATAGATTCTAGGCCCGAGGTAATGTTTGGGAAAGACCTCCCTATCTCAACTCAGCGAGAGGCAGGCTACCCGTCTCCGGCTGGCTATGCAGAGCAGCTCCCAGCAACTTTCCCAGAACTGGAAAGCTTCCAGAAGGATTGGGAGAGTCAGACAGGAGGTCAGTGTTTCTTACCAGGATCAGGACATAGTCTTTCAAGATAGGAGGCTGAAGCCCCGGGGGAGAGCCTGCTCTGAACCCCGGAACAAAGTCTTTCTCTTTCATGGACACAATCAGAGCTGCCTCGCCTCTCCATCCCTGAGCTAGGCAGTAGCCCCCCAGACTCTCTCCCACACAATGTAAAAACGTGGTGCAGCCTTCCTTATTCTCGTTTCTAAAACTTGGGTTCACACTCACAGGTAAGACTCACTGCCTTTCTAGGAGTGTCCTTTCCTCTCTACCAAAGCCCCAAGCTCTTCTGTTCTCCCTTCAGACTCAAGGTTGGCCAGGCACTCTGGAGGCCACTTTCCCTGCACAACCAACCTCTGGCCTTCCTCCTGACGGGGAGCCCTGGGCCACTATGAGAAACAGACAAATGCACGGCATTCAGCAACTCCCCCTCCTTGCTCAGAGCAGGTGCCTAACCTGGAGCTCTGGCACAGCTGTGCCGCACCCAGGCCTTTCATGCAGAGGCTCCCACCCAAGGGGCAGGGTGACCCAGAAGAGAGGCACCCAGGCTTGCTCCACAAGGCAGGCAGGGCCAAGAGAGTGGCTCAGAGAAGGTGTGGGGCAGAACATGGTGTTTTCCTTTCACCTGTACCCCGTCCTTGCCTCCTGCAGCCCCTGAGTAAACTTGAGCATCCTCTCTGCCTCTCCTTGGTATTTGAACCCACACAAGTCCTCACTGGGCACTGGGGGACAGAGAGTTGACCTTTCCCAGGGTGGCTGGGACTTCCAGTCCCTGTAGTCATTGGCAGATGGAAAATTTCTGCAGAACCTCCAGCCCAGACAGACCGCAAGCTGTCCTTGCCAAAGGAGAATCTCGTGCGCTTGTCCAGAAATGTTCATTTCTTAAGGGGAAGCACCTCATAATTCTTTTTTTTTTTTTGATAGATTCTAGGCCCGAGGTAATGTTTGGGAAAGACCTCCCTATCTCAACTCAGCGAGAGGCAGGCTACCCCGTCTCCGGCTGGCTATGCAGAGCAGCTCCCAGCAACTTTCCCAGAACTGGAAAGCTTCCAGAAGGATTGGGAGAGTCAGACAGGAGGTCAGTGTTTCTTACCAGGATCAGGACATAGTCTTTCAAGATAGGAGGCTGAAGCCCCGGGGGAGAGCCTGCTCTGAACCCCGGAACAAAGTCTTTCTCTTTCATGGACACAATCAGAGCTGCCCTCGCCTCTCCCATCCCTGAGCTTAGGCAGTAGCACGCCACACCCAGACTCTCCCCTCCCCACACAATGTAAAAACGTGGGTGCAGCCTTCCCGACTTTGTTCTGAGAAATGAGATAAGAGGGAAAATTCTGCTCCTCCCTTCAGCTCCAAGAGTCCCAGCTGCTGGTGCAGGGAATCTCTTAATAGCCAATCCCTCCAGAGTGGAGACCACAGTCCATAGTCCTGGAACTTTCTCAGGGACTCCCTCCTTTGTGCTCCAGGGCATGGTGATGGTGGAATGCTGGAGCCCCCTGTCTGTCCCACCTGAGCCCTCTGGCCTCTGTGCATTATCTCCTGCGGCATCAAGGAAGGTAATATTACCCAGCCTTTTTAGCAGAAACATGTTTTGTTTTGTTTTTAGTGTGTATTTATTTACTTGGCTGTGCCAGGTCTTAGTTGCAGGATACAAGATCTTTTAGCTTCGGCATACTAGCTCTTAGTTGCAGCGTGTAGGAGCTAATTCTCCAACCAGGGATTGAGCTTGGGCCCCCTGCATTAGAAGCGTGGAGTTTTAGCCACTGCACCACCAGGAAAGGCTCTGTTGGTATGTTTTGAATCTCAACCTATATGGCTCCTCCTTGAGGGCAGAAATTTGGCTGGACACAATCACTGTGACTGGGGACGTTGCAGTTCAATTCATTTCATGCTAAACCTCAGGAGAATAAAATCTACACCACCAGAGCAGACCGTGGGACGTTCTCCATGACCTGTGAGTCTGGCTCTGGTAACTGGGGAGATGCTGTGTCATTCGTTGAACTCGAAGATGCCGGAGGAGCAGCAGGGGCCTCGAGGGTAATGTTCATTTGGAGGCACACAGACTGAGCTCTGGTGGATCATCCAAGAAGGAAGGTCCAGTGGAGAGCTGACCACAGGGTCTAGAGCATGGGCGTCACCAGGGAGATGCCCAGCCTGAAGGTGACCGATGGTGACGCTCCCAAATCTTCTATAAACCATGGGTTTTGGATGGGGCCATTCAAGGATCTGGCACAGACCAGAAGAGCTTGGAGCCAAGATGGCACCCTGGGGAAGAAGAACAAAGGAGCTCCAGGAAAAGAAACTGAGAAGGAGAAGCTAAGAGAGACAGAAGTGAAACCAAGAGGTTTTGGGGTTTTTTTTTGTCTTTAAGTCAATGGGGTGCAGAGTTTCAAAGAAAGAAGTTAACAAACTCACATCCTGAGGACTACGAGTAAGATCAAACCTGGGAACGTCCATTGGACTTGGCCACATGGATGTCAAAGGCCATTTAGGGGAGATCATTTCAGAAGTGGGCCCAGGAGGAGCTGGCTGGCCAGGAGCGCAGGGGGAGAACAAGGACACAGACCACTAAGTAGGTCACAGGGCTGGAGATGCGGGAAGGGTGGGAAAAGCAGAGCACCCTTTTGTGGTAAAGGGAAGGACCAGGGCAAGGGAGAGGAAGGAAGATGAAGAGAACAATGGAGGCGGGAATCACAGAAGATGAGAGGATGGGGGCAGCCTGCCCGCTCAGGGAAGTAAATCTTGTAGGTGATAAAGAAAGCTGAAGAAGTTATTTTCCTCTGTGAAGTAGGAGTTAAGACATCTGCATAGAGGCAAGTGGGAGGCAGTGGGAAGGAGTTGAGGAAAGAGGCTCTGTTGGTATGTTTTGAATCTCAACCTATATGGCTCCTCCTTGAGGGCAGAAATTTGGCTGGACACAATCACTGTGACTGGGGACGTTGCAGTTCAATTCATTTCATGCTAAACCTCAGGAGAATAAAATCTACACCACCAGAGCAGACCGTGGGACGTTCTCCATGACCTGTGAGTCTGGCTCTGGTAACTGGGGAGATGCTGTGTCATTCGTTGAACTCGAAGATGCCGGAGGAGCAGCAGGGGCCTCGAGGGTAATGTTCATTTGGAGGCACACAGACTGAGCTCTGGTGGATCATCCAAGAAGGAAGGTCCAGTGGAGAGCTGACCACAGGGTCTAGAGCATGGGCGTCACCAGGGAGATGCCCAGCCTGAAGGTGACCGATGGTGACGCTCCCAAATCTTCTATAAACCATGGGTTTTGGAGGGGGCCCTATTCAAGGATCTGGCACAGACCAGAAGAGCTTGGAGCCAAGATGGCACCCTGGGGAAGAAGAACAAAGGAGCTCCAGGAAAAGAAACTGAGAAGGAGAAGCTAAGAGAGACAGAAGTGAAACCAAGAGGTTTTGGGGTTTTTTTTTGTCTTTAAGTCAATGGGGTGCAGAGTTTCAAAGAAAGAAGTTAACAAACTCACATCCTGAGGACTACGAGTAAGATCAAACCTGGGAACGTCCATTGGACTTGGCCACATGGATGTCAAAGGCCATTTAGGGGAGATCATTTCAGAAGTGGGCCCAGGAGGAGCTGGCTGGCCAGGAGCGCAGGGGGAGAACAAGGACACAGACCACTAAGTAGGTCACAGGGCTGGAGATGCGGGAAGGGTGGGAAAAGCAGAGCACCCTTTTGTGGTAAAGGGAAGGACCAGGGCAAGGGAGAGGAAGGAAGATGAAGAGAACAATGGAGGCGGGAATCACAGAAGATGAGAGGATGGGGGCAGCCTGCCCGCCTCAGGGAAGTAAATCTTGTAGGTGATAAAGAAAGCTGAAGAAGTTATTTTCCTCTGTGAAGTAGGAGTTAAGACATCTGCATAGAGGCAAGTGGGAGGCAGTGGGAAGGAGTTGAGGAAAGAGGTGAAAGTTAGGAATGTCACTGAGCAGAAGCGGAATGGTAAGCAGAGCTGCACAGCGTGGCCTCACTGTGAGAGGCCTGCCGAGGTGGGCAACCACGAGTTCTCAGCTCCTCTACTCAGCATGCTCACACAGCTTCCTCCTTCCTCATGGACAGGTCTCCACGGGACAGGGCAGGTTTACCCAGTGTCACTGAGCAGAGGTCTAATTGCAGACTGCAGGCTCTGGGCTGGGATGAGAAGAGCGAGCCCACGCAAGGGAGCTGCTTGAGCAGGAGAGACAGAGGAGCTTGTGGTACGTACAGGGAGTAGCGCGTGGAAGTGGAGGAGCTGAAGGATACAGGCAGTCAAATGCTGGACTGTGACCTTTCAGAGGGGGCACTCCCATGGCACCAGGCATCCACGAGAGTATGCTGGTTCGTGGACAGGAGGAAAGGAGGCTGAGGGAGGACAGAGCAAGGGCATCAGACTTCTCAGACACCTAGCCTGAGGAGGTGCTGGGGCAGTGGCGGAAGAAGGGACCAGAAGGCAGTAAGCCAGGCACCCAAGTCCTCAAGGAGTGCAGGGCAGGAAACAGGAAATCCATGAGAGAAGATGGTTTATCCTGGAGGCAAGAGAGACAAACTCATGTTTGTCAGTTCATTTCAGCTGGTCAGTTTTGCCTGACTCTTTGCGATCCCACGGATTGCAGTGTGCCAGGCTTCCCTGTCTCTCACCATCTCCCAGAGCTTGCTCAAACTCATGTCCAGAGGGCAAAGGGTGGCTGGCCAGGAGCGCAGGGGGAGAACAAGGACACAGACCACTAAGTAGGTCACAGGGCTGGAGATGCGGGAAGGGTGGGAAAAGCAGAGCACCCTTTTGTGGTAAAGGGAAGGACCAGGGCAAGGGAGAGGAAGGAAGATGAAGAGAACAATGGAGGCGGGAATCACAGAAGATGAGAGGATGGGGGCAGCCTGCCCGCCTCAGGGAAGTAAATCTTGTAGGTGATAAAGAAAGCTGAAGAAGTTATTTTCCTCTGTGAAGTAGGAGTTAAGACATCTGCATAGAGGCAAGTGGGAGGCAGTGGGAAGGAGTTGAGGAAAGAGGTGAAAGTTAGGAATGTCACTGAGCAGAAGCGGAATGGTAAGCAGAGCTGCACAGCGTGGCCTCACTGTGAGAGGCCTGCCGAGGTGGGCAACCACGAGTTCTCAGCTCCTCTACTCAGCATGCTCACACAGCTTCCTCCTTCCTCATGGACAGGTCTCCACGGGACAGGGCAGGTTTACCCAGTGTCACTGAGCAGAGGTCTAATTGCAGACTGCAGGCTCTGGGCTGGGATGAGAAGAGCGAGCCCACGCAAGGGAGCTGCTTGAGCAGGAGAGACAGAGGAGCTTGTGGTACGTACAGGGAGTAGCGCGTGGAAGTGGAGGAGCTGAAGGATACAGGCAGTCAAATGCTGGACTGTGACCTTTCAGAGGGGGCACTCCCATGGCACCAGGCATCCACGAGAGTATGCTGGTTCGTGGACAGGAGGAAAGGAGGCTGAGGGAGGACAGAGCAAGGGCATCAGACTTCTCAGACACCTAGCCTGAGGAGGTGCTGGGGCAGTGGCGGAAGAAGGGACCAGAAGGCAGTAAGCCAGGCACCCAAGTCCTCAAGGAGTGCAGGGCAGGAAACAGGAAATCCATGAGAGAAGATGGTTTATCCTGGAGGCAAGAGAGACAAACTCATGTTTGTCAGTTCATTTCAGCTGGTCAGTTTTGCCTGACTCTTTGCGATCCCACGGATTGCAGTGTGCCAGGCTTCCCTGTCTCTCACCATCTCCCAGAGCTTGCTCAAACTCATGTCCATTGACTCAGTGATGCCATCCAACCATCTCATCCTGTCGTCCCCTTCTCCTTCTGCCTTCGATTTTCCCCAGCATCAGGGTTCTTTTCCAATAAGCCATCTCTTTGCATCAGATGGTCAAAGTATTGGAGCTTCAGATCAGTCCTTCCAATGAAAATTCAGGGTTGATTTCCTTTAGGATTCACTGGTTTGATCTCCTTGCAGTTCAAGGGACTCTCAAGAGTCTTCTCCGACACCAAAGTTCAAATTTATCAACTGTTTGGCGTTCAGCCTTCTTTATGGTCCAGCTCTCACATCCATGCTTGTATAGAGATGGGAGAAAAGATATCAGGAGAGGGCCTGGCCCTCAGCTACGCATACGGGATCCTGGGAAGGGGAAACCTCAGCTGCTCATCTGCAGGGAAGAACGGTCTTGAATAGCACATCCTCTGTCCTCTGAAACCTTTGTTAAAGATCAGCAGTGGGGGTGGGGGCGCTGATGATTGGTCACGGGGTGAAGGGAGAGCATCAGCCCTTTGGTCGAGGTGAAAGGTGGCAGATACAGGAAATTTGGAAGCCTAGCCAACCTCAAGGGATTACGGCTGGTTTCTGTGTCCAGGGTTTTGGGGGACTGAGGCATTTTGCCAATTGCTGCGCCAACTCAGGGCTCCAGAAAGACCCTGCGAAGAGGCAACGTGAACCTGGATAGGCTCTTCCTGTGTGGAGGCAGGTACCAGCTTGTGCCCCTGGGGTCTGCGTGCTACCCCTGCCCTGGACTATTCCTCCATAAGAGGAAAACGGATCTTATCTTCATGTCTTTCCTCCAAGCTTAAGCATCTACTTGAAAATCTTTTTTTTTTTTTCCAGCTGTGCCTCATGGTTTGCAGGAGTCTTATTTCCCTGATCAGGGATTGAACCCAGGCCCCCTGCAGTGGAAGTGCGGAGTCCTAACCACTGGACTGCCAGGAAATTCCTAGAAATCTCTATTTTTGAGAAGGAAAAAGGAGAAGAAGGATTATCACCATGACAGAGAAGCCTTGTTAGGTCAGAGGAAAGGTTGAGGCAGTTGATGCTGATGGACATCACGGAATCCAGCACCAGCCCCGAGCTCTCCTAGAACATGAGTCCCCCTGGGTCCCTCACCTGTCTCCCTCCCTGGAGAAAAGCTTACTTGATCTGCTAACCTTCAATTCCTGCAGTCTTGGTCTCCTTAATATCTACTTCTGTGCAAAGCCAGGAAGATGGGAGGCTATGAAGCCTGTGCCAGTATAAAAGTGTGGGGGTAAAATAAAAAACCTAAAATATTTACTTAGCCCTTCTCCTTACGCATATCCACCTATCTGGTGTGTGTTAGAAATGAGAGTTTGGCTTCTGTTTGGAAAAGCAAACAGTCAAGGTCCTAAGCATCCAGCCACCAGCTGAACACAAAGTCCCCGTGACCCGCCCTGGTCCCGCCTGCTGTCCCGCTTCCAGCTGGAACTCAGATCCCTGGAGGAGTAGGAACAGAGGCGCGCGACCCCGCCAGGAAAGTTTTCTTCACTTTGGCCCACATCGACCCACCCAGCTCCATTTCAGAAAGTGGTTTTCTGTCTTTACTTTTACCACTAATCTTGGTAAAATCATCAGAAAAGAGACAAATCACACACTTTTCAGAAATCGAAATTTTATAAAAAGGCATTTTTCTCTTATATCCATAAAATGATATAATTTTTGCAAGTATAGAAATGTGTCATAAATTATACAGAAGGTTCCTTAATTACAGCTCAATGCAACTTGGTACTTTCCTCCCTCCCTAAAAAATGAGAGAGAACCAAAAAAATAATATATATAACTGTATACATATATATATATTTTTTTTTATATATTTATATAATATAGACAAACCAAATATGAAAAAAAAATCATTTCCTCTTTGGTATAAAAATCAGACTCTCACCTTGAGAGACACACAAACAGACATGATGTTGGATTTGTAAACCGTGTGGCCAAAAGGAATTTCCCTGTCAAGCTTTCCCCACCCCAGCCCAGGCCCACCCCGCCCGCCTCACCACAGCCCACCCCCAGTCCCATGGGACGACCACACACCTCACCCCCAGCTCCACACCATTCCTGAGTAACCCCCCCCCCCCACTTCCAAAGACAAGGAAAACGTTCTTCCCAAGGTCGATTTGGTAGCAAATCGACTTGGGAAACACCAAATTTGGGGAAGAGCTTCCTAGGTGTGGATAATGGAGAGGGAGGATTGGCGAGCCAAGGCTCTGCTGTCCAGACCGAGCTGTCTCCTCCGCCCTTCCCCACCGCCTCCTGCTGGATGCTGGGCGTAGACGGGATGGGACCCCGTTAACCAGAAGTGGAGGCTGGCCTCCCTTCAGCCTCACCTCATGGGGCTCAACTTCCCCTTCCGGGCCGCCTCGGGTGCAGGAAAACACCAACAAGGAGGACTCTGCCAATGAATTCAGGTCTCTCCCGGGCTCCAGCCCAGTACCAGCAGGACTTATGGAGTCCAGGAGTTAGTTGTGTGGCAGGCTAGCGGGCGGCTCTTCTCTCTCGAGGTGAGGAAGGAGACAGGGCCAGGCCCCCAGGCCACTCTCCCCACACCCTCTGGCCGACCAGCGCCTCCCTGCCTGGTCAGCCTCTCGGTCCCTCGCGGGCACCTGCCCCTGGAGGGCTCCTCCCAAACCACTCTCCACCTGGTCAGGCTGGGGCACCCTCGGGTGCCGGGCTCCTCTTCCCCTGGAGAGTTAAGACACCAGCCACAACACAAAGTCACGCGAAGGCCTCCTCCACTTGCCAAATAAAAAAAGACAAAACCAAACTGGACACAAACACAAATCAAGGAGAGACACGCACACTGTGAGGGGCCCCGGGGCCCCAGCAGATCTCTGGCTTCCGGCATGATACATTCTTGTGTAATTCAGGAACAGGGCCTCTGGGGCCCCTCGGGGGAGTGGGAGTAAAAAAATACGGAGATTATAGTCTCCCTGTGGGCTCCCAGGCAAGGCAGGGGCAGACACAATCTCTCACAGTTTCTGTACTGGTTTTGGTTCCACATCAGATCCCCCACTCCGCCCTGGGGCCCGCCCCTCCACCCTCCCAGCGGCTCGGAGGGCCCCAGGCTGGCGATGCCCCAGTCGCTCCCAGCAGGACAGTCTACCAAGCGGGATGCGATGAGGACCTACACAAGGAATGAGGACCTGCAGTCCCAAGACGCTGTCCTCTGGGCAGCTGGCCAGCCCTGCATGCGCGGATCCCCAGCAGGGAGCGCCCAGGCCCCACCTTCACCCCTTGAGGGGCTTGTCGGCGCCTGCGCCCGGGCTGCTGGCACTGTCGCTCTTCTTCCTGCGCAGGCTCTCAATCCAGCTGGAGCTGGTGCGCGTGGTGAAGCTAGAGAGCGCCAGGGAGCTGAGCCGCATGTTTTTACCAGACATGATGAGCTCCCCGAAGCCCTCCTGGTGGGAGAAGGCGTAGCCGGAGCGCCGGGACCCAGTCCGACCCACCCGCCTCATGCAGCGGTGCTGGGCCTTCTGCTTCTTCCTCACCAGTTGGGTGTAGCGGACCTGGTGGGAGGGGGCAGCAGGAGGGAAGCAGCCTCTGTGAGCAAACGACCAAGCAACAGACACCACCACGGAGGACGGACCCAGAGCTCTGGGGACGGCGAGGGCACAGGAATCTCCGAGACTGCAAGGGACCACCACCCACACACGTAACAGCAGGTGCAGCTGCAGGAGTGTGTAAGCCCCAGGGCTTTCAGACACACAATCCCCACCCCACAGAGCAGACAGCCCAGCCTCTCACCGTGTCCGAGAGATCTGGCTTCAGGTTCAGCCTGAGGAACCGGAAGGCGACCACGGGCATGATGCAGACAACCGTGGTGAGCGCGATGGTCAGCCACACGGTCGGCTGGGCCAGGGTGTTCTGGGCGTTGCCTGCGAACAGGGGAGCCAGGTGCCTCGGAGTTACACAGCTGGCACGAGGGCAGCCTCCTCGAGCCCCTGGTTTCTTTTTCTTTTTCTAGTTCCCCATTTCCTCAGTCATAAAACTCAAGTCTTGGCTGGCTTCTCTTTCTGCTCCCCAAATGTTTATCTCCAAATTGGATTCCAGGTCCAAACCTTCCCAAAACTACTTCAGATCTGTTTTTTCTTTTTGTGGGGTTTTTATTGGCTGCACTGCATAGCATGCAGGATCTTCGTCCCCCAGTCAGGGATCAGATCCACACACCCTGCAGTGGAAGTACAGAGTCTTAACCACTGAAACACAGGGACGTCCCCAGACCTGCTTTTCTAATTCCCTTAACCTAGCATCTCTGTTGAACATCTTAGAGGCATCTCGGTCTCACATGGCTGTTAAGTGAATTACTGTTTCCTCCATTCCAATCTACTCATCTTCCCCGGCTCAGGGGATGCCACCACCCCTAAGCTGCTCCAAGTAAAAGCCCCGAAGTCAACCTGGTTCCTAAACCCACCATCTCAGACCTCCATCCAATCTGTTGGCTCCATTTCTAAAATACCTATGGGATTCCACCACTTTAATTCTGCTCCAAGCCATCATCTTCACCTGCCACATTACCACCACAGCTTCCTAGCTATTCTCCTTGTTTCCACCTTTATCCTCTACCTTTCTGTGTGTGTACTTTATTTGGCTGCACCGGGTCTTAGTTGTGGCATGTGAGATCTTCAGTTGTGGCATCTGGGACTAGTTCCTTGACCAGAGCTTAAACCCAGGTTCCCCACATTGGAAGCTCAGAGTCTTAGCCACTGGATCACCAGAAAAGTCTCTGCCCGTTACCTTTCATTATCCACAAAATAGTAAGAATGAGCTTTTAAAAACATAAACCAGTTTATGACATATCCTTGCTCAATACCCTCTAATGAAGGCTTCGTAGTCAGATTGAGCTTATAATCCATAGTTCTGGGCTTCCCTGGTGGCTCAGAGATAAAGAACCCACCTGCCAATAGAGGAGACACCAGTTTGATCCATGATCCTGGAAGATCCCACAGGCCAAGGAGCAACTAAGCCCAGGCACCAGAACTAAATCTGTGCTCTGGCGCGGGGAGCAGGAACTACGGAGTCCACATGCCACAACTATTGAAGCCTGTGCATCCTAACAACCATGCTCTGCAGCAAGAGAAGCCACTGCAATGAAAGGCCCTCGCGCTGCAGCTAGAGGATAGCCCCTGCTCACCATAACTAGAGAAAAGCCCAAACAGCAGCGAAGACCCAGCACATCCAAAAACAAATCAATAAAATTTTTTTAAAACTCCAAAATTCTGGGCTTCCCTGGTGGTCCAGTGGGTAAGGACACTCACTGCCTTGCAGTGCAAGGGGTGCCGGTTCGATCCCTGGCCTGGGAAGATCCCACGTGCCGCGGAGCGGCTGGACCAGTGTGTCCAATTGCCCAGCCGGAGCTCTGGAGCGCGTGTGCCCAGAGCCGGCGCTCTGCAACAACAGAGGCCACCGCGATGGGAGGCCCACACGGGCCAAAGAACAAAGACAGATGAAAATAGATAAATGAAAGACCAATAGGAGTGGCCCGCCCGCCCCCCTCCCTCCACAGCCCCCACCAAAAAAATAAAGAAAAAAAAATCCAAAATTCTAACCTTGACCTATACAGGCTTAAATAATCTAGACTGATTCTCATCCCAGCCCCTCAGCCTCGGCCCGACCTTCCAACCTCATTTCCTCCACTCCTCACAACCTCCCCACAAGCCCTTTCCTCTTCCTGGACTGGTCCTTCCCAGAGACGCAGAGGGCTCACTCCTCCTCTTTATTCATATTTCTGGGACTAGTTCTGACCAGAGCTTAAACCCAGGTTCCCACATTGGAAGCTCAGAGTCTTAGCCACTGGATCACCAGAAAAGTCTCTGCCCGTACCTTTCATTATCCACAAAATAGTAAGAATGAGCTTTTAAAAACATAAACCAGTTTATGACATATCCTTGCTCAATACCCTCTAATGAAGGCTTCGTAGTCAGATTGAGCTTATAATCCATAGTTCTGGGCTTCCCTGGTGGCTCAGAGATAAAGAACCCACCTGCCAATAGAGGAGACACCAGTTTGATCCATGATCCTGGAAGATCCCACAGGCCAAGGAGCAACTAAGCCCAGGCACCAGAACTAAATCTGTGCTCTGGCGCGGGGAGCAGGAACTACGGAGTCCACATGCCACAACTATTGAAGCCTGTGCATCCTAACAACCATGCTCTGCAGCAAGAGAAGCCACTGCAATGAAAGGCCCTCGCGCTGCAGCTAGAGGATAGCCCCTGCTCACCATAACTAGAGAAAAGCCCAAACAGCAGCGAAGACCCAGCACATCCAAAAACAAATCAATAAAATTTTTTTAAAACTCCAAAATTCTGGGCTTCCCTGGTGGTCCAGTGGGTAAGGACACTCACTGCCTTGCAGTGCAAGGGGTGCCGGTTCGATCCCTGGCCTGGGAAGATCCCACGTGCCGCGGAGCGGCTGGACCAGTGTGTCCAATTGCCCAGCCGGAGCTCTGGAGCGCGTGCGCCCAGACCCAGTGCTCTGCAACAACAGAGGCCACCGCGATGGGAGGCCCACACGGGCCAAAGAACAAAGACAGATGAAAATAGATAAATGAAAGACCAATAGAAGTGGCCAAAAAATAAAGAAAAAAAAATCCAAAATTCTAACCTTGACCTATACAGGCTTAAATAATCTAGACTGATTCTCATCCCAGCCCCTCAGCCTCGGCCCGACCTTCCAACCTCATTTCCTCCACTCCTCACAACCTCCCCACAAGCCCTTTCCTCTTCCTGGACTGGTCCTTCCCAGAGACGCAGAGGGCTCACTCCTCCTCTTTATTCATATTTCTCTGTGCCAAGGTCGCTTCCTCAAGAGGGCTTTGCTGATGACCCTTGTGCCTCTGGACCTTGTCTGATATTTTTAGTAAGACTTACTAGTCTCAGACATTGTATCTGTTAACTTGTAAATAGTCTGTATCTCTCATCAAAATACTAGATTTAGGAAGTCAAGGATTTTTCCTGTTTTGCTAACTGTTGCATCTCCCGCATTCAGGATAGTGGGTGATTGAACGCTCAATAGATGAACGAATGAACGGATCGAAAGCAAATGCCAAGGACTTCCCTGGTGGTCCAGTGGCTAAGATCCCCCGACCCCAATGCAGGGAGCCTGCGTTCAATCTCTGATCAGGGAACTAGATCCCGCATACTGCAACTAAAGATCGTGCATGCCACAACTAAGACCCAGAGAAGGCAAATAAAGACCCAGAGAAGCCAAATCAATAATTTAAAAAAAGAAAAGAAAGCAAATGCCAAGACCTGAAAATGAGGTCTTTCACATCACGTCTCCCCACCAGCCCCTCCTGGCCGCCCACAGTCACCTGCGGCAGCTCTATAGACAGCCATGCACTCCGTCGCTCTAGCAGCTTCCTTCCTGGCTGTCACTGCCACGTTCATCTTTCTGAGGTAACCCTTTAATGCAACCCCCTACTCTCTCAAATGAATGCCTGACAGCCTGGCATTCTAACTCCTCAAACGGCCTGCCTTTCCAGTCTCTCTTCCACGGCCTCTCAGGTCCTGCCCCATCCTCGTTGGAGCCCTCTATTGCCTGCAGACAAGCAGACTTCTCACACTTGCAGCTCTGGGACTTGGAATCTGGCCTCTTCCACAGTCTCTCTTCCCCCACGGCCCTCTCAGGCCATCCCGTGGAGCCAATAGGAGTGGCCCGCCCGCCCTCCCTCCACAGCCCCCCCCCCCACCAAAAAAATAAAGAAAAAAAAATCCAAAATTCTAACCTTGACCTATACAGGCTTAAATAATCTAGACTGATTCTCATCCCAGCCCCTCAGCCTCGGCCCGACCTTCCAACCTCATTTCCTCCACTCCTCACAACCTCCCCACAAGCCCTTTCCTCTTCCTGGACTGGTCCTTCCCAGAGACGCAGAGGGCTCACTCCTCCTCTTTATTCATATTTCTCTGTGCCAAGGTCGCTTCCTCAAGAGGGCTTTGCTGATGACCCTTGTGCCTCTGGACCTTGTCTGATATTTTTAGTAAGACTTACTAGTCTCAGACATTGTATCTGTTAACTTGTAAATAGTCTGTATCTCTCATCAAAATACTAGATTTAGGAAGTCAAGGATTTTTCCTGTTTTGCTAACTGTTGCATCTCCCGCATTCAGGATAGTGGGTGATTGAACGCTCAATAGATGAACGAATGAACGGATCGAAAGCAAATGCCAAGGACTTCCCTGGTGGTCCAGTGGCTAAGATTCCACGCTCCTAATGCAGGGAGCCTGCGTTCAATCTCTGATCAGGGAACTAGATCCCGCATACTGCAACTAAAGATCGTGCATGCCACAACTAAGACCCAGAGAAGGCAAATAAAGACCCAGAGAAGCCAAATCAATAATTTAAAAAAAGAAAAGAAAGCAAATGCCAAGACCTGAAAATGAGGTCTTTCACATCACGTCTCCCCACCAGCCCCTCCTGGCCGCCCACAGTCACCTGCGGCAGCTCTATAGACAGCCATGCACTCCGTCGCTCTAGCAGCTTCCTTCCTGGCTGTCACTGCCACGTTCATCTTTCTGAGGTAACCCTTTAATGCAACCCCCTACTCTCTCAAATGAATGCCTGACAGCCTGGCATTCTAACTCCTCAAACGGCCTGCCTTTCCAGTCTCTCTTCCACGGCCTCTCAGGTCCTGCCCCATCCTCGTTGGAGCCCTCTATTGCCTGCAGACAAGCAGACTTCTCACACTTGCAGCTCTGGGACTTGGAATCTGGCCCCCAATCCTGGCTGCACACAGCAGCCTCCTCTGAGGAACTCTCCCTGGCCACCCCACCAGCAGTCATTTTGTTGACCGGAAAGCTTGCCACCCCTTGATCTCCCCCGCAGCCATGACCTCCCGTGGCCCAGCAGGGCTATTCTTCGTTGTCATGGACATGGACAGGCTGTGAGGGCAGGGCCTGGGTCGGATACACCTAGATCCTCACAGCCCCCCGCAGGATATACCCAGCACCTGAGGAGCACTGAACAAAAGCCTACCTACTCCGTTAGTCCCAGAACGACTGTGACTCCTCACTGACTCGAGAGGTCGCCCCAGGGACTCACCCACAAACCGGAACTGGTTTGGAAACATGTCGAAGAGCCCGTTGCTGTGCATGGCAAAGAGGATGGCAAAGTAAACCGCCAGGCTGCCCCAGATGAAGAAGTGGTTGATGGCCGTCCAGTAGCCGGTATCCAGCCCGATCTGCAGAAAGCACTCATCACAGACAGAAGGGACACCCCTCCAAATCCTCCCAGGAACAGAACTGTAGTGACCCAGGGTACCCCAGGGATGGGGGGGTTCACCTCTTCCAGCGGGGAGGGCAGTTTCCAGACCATCCTACCTGCACGCTGACCACGATGACCAGCGAAGTGGCCACGGTGACTGCAAAGGACTGGTAGTCAGCCAGCTGGGTGCCATCATCCCGGGTGGCCTCGGCAAACACCCCATAGGGGATGAAGAACATGAGCACGGACGTGTAGATGCCCTGGGCGATGCAGATGAAGAACTCCCGCTTGTTGAAGAGGAGGTTCAACTGGCCTGGCTCGTACAGCTTAGGGTACTCCATGCTCCGCTGCTCCGGGACATCCTGTGCACAGAGGGCAACCAGCACCGGCGCCTCAGGAGCTGCTGCGTCCACTCAGGAGGGCCGAGGGCAGACTCCATCCCTGCCTCCTTTCTTCTAAAGGCTTTGGCAGCTAGATCCAACCTCAGGCCAACTGCCCCGAGTCAACCTTACAGGCACGTTAGAGGTCAGGTGTGGCTGAGGAGGAGGACCAGCCACACGCTGCCCGGTTCGCGGAACTGCCTTCCCGGGGACCACGGGCAGCGGGCACAGGCAGCACACACCCACACTATCCAAGGACTCCCTCACAGCCACAGCCCTCTTCCCCACCCACTCCGTTATCCAACTCCCCCATACCTGATCAAAGACCCCCATTGCCAGGACTGGGAGGGAGGTGTACACGATGTTGTAAAGGGTGATGAAATACTGGTCATAGACGGTCTGGAGAGAGAACAAGGAGCGAGAGAGGGGTGAGCATGCCATCCTTCTTCACAAGTCAGGTGCAGGAAGACAGCGGTGTGGCACAGTGGAGGCCTAAAGAATTCTCTGGAACTCCCTTTCCACCCCTTTGATATACCTTTTTTTTTTTTAAATGCATGCATCAGACAACAGTTAGACCCTAAAGGGAACCAAGCAATCAACAGGGCAGACACAATCTCTGTCCTTAAGGAGGTTAAGGATAGGCACACCAGGGGGCTGGGGAGGCTCACTACCTGGGCCGAGAAGCCGCAGAAGAAGCCAAACCAGAAGTGGACCATGGTGAAAGCAAAGTTCTTGTAGAAGAAATAGCAGAGGAACTTGCACATGCGCAGGTAGGACCAGCGCCCGTGCACCAGCAGGAGGCGCTGCAGGAACTTGAACTGGGAGAAGGAGTAATCAGAGGCCAGCACCGCCTGGATCCCTTCCTGCCCGCTGATGCCCACGCCAATGTGAGCCGCTGCAGAGACACAAGAGGACGAGGGTGAAGATGGCCTCACACTCCAGACTCCCACCCTGTTCCAGCCAGCCCTCTCTGCCACCTTTCCTCCCTGGGCCCCTTTCCCTGACCCAGCACCCAGCCACCACTCGGTCCCAGCACCCAGCCGCCACTCAGTCCACACTCACTTTTGATCATGCTGACGTCGTTGGCTCCATCCCCGATGGCCAGGGTCACGGCCTTCTTGTACTTCTTAACCAGTTCCACCACCTGTGCCTTCTGCAAGGGGGTCACCCGGCAGCAGATGACAGCTTTGCAGGCACAGGCCGTCTCCAGAAATTCCAGTTCCATGTCTGCCTCTAACGCGTGGGCCTGGAACACAGAGAGTGCTAAGCAAACCCCACCTGCTCCAGGAGGGACCTGGGATCAGCTCCTTTAAGATCACAAGCCCTCCGAAGTCCAGGAAATGGGAACAAGGTAAGATACAAGAGCCGCTCTCTGAAAAGGTCCCGCCCAAGCAAAGGGTGGCGACACACACCAGGCTGTGCCCATTGATGACCAGGGCATACTCCCCAGCCACAGCTTCCAGGACGGAGGTGAGCTTGGAAGAAGAAAGCTTCTCCTGGTAGGTGAAGCCATTGCCCACAGCGCGGGACGAATCCATCATCTTCTCCCGGGCTTTCCTGTGGAGGGGAGACAAGACGAGACTGAGGTTGGCTGGCACGGCAACAGGATTCAAGCCCAGGGCGGGAACCTCTGCACAAGCCCCAGGTATACTGCAGAGTATCCCCCTGGCCCGGCCTGCTTACCTGAGCTCCTCCCGCACTTCCAGGACCGTGTGGCCAGTGACGATGAACACCTCCGTCATGTCGTCCGTCAGCATCTTGCAGGAATAGCCAATGTTCACGGCTGTCTCTACCAAGACAGGATGCAGGCGGTCCGGACAGGCCCTGCCAAGGCGGGTGCACTGGCCAGCCCCCTGTCCTAGGCTCGCAGGGACCCACAGGGTGGTGTCCAGAGGCAATTTCCTCTGGCCTATGGGGTTCTCACCTTGCTTGTCTCCGGTCAGCACCCAGATCTTGATGTTGGCCAGTGTCAGGAGGGCAATGGTCTCCGGAACCCCTTGCTGAAGCTTGTCCTCAATGGCCGTGGCACCCAGAAGCTGAAAATAATCACAAGGGTCCCTGACACAAGGGTCCAGGCACAGCCGTCCCTGCCCCGCCTCGACCCATTCTGCAGCACATACCACCATGTCGCTCTCGACCTCCTCGTAGACGCTGGCCAGGCGGTCCTCCGGGCTGTCCCGGGCCAGGCTGGCTTGGAGCCGCCTCCCAGCCCACTCCTCGTAGTACTCTTCATCCAGATCCTTGTAAGCCAGGACCAAGGTCCTCAGCCCTTCGCCCGCATACTCCTGCAGGAGCAAGGAGCCAAGAGGTCGGCCCCACCCCCCACACTGACAGCTGCACAACCACAGGTCCCCCTCCTCACTCTTACATTCAGATGGTCGGTGGTGGTGTTGAGCAGCTCTTGGGTGGAATGGTGGAGTCTGTCTAGCAAGATGGTGTCAGCGCCTTTGCAGTATAGCCGGATCTTGCCCTCTGGATTCCGCACTGTAAGTGGGGCAGGGGAAAACATCTCAGAAAAGAATAGGGTGCTCAAGCAGATAAACCCCCAAATCTCCACACATCAAGGGTCACCCAGTACGGCTCACCCAAGAGAGCAGGCCTGCATGCTGCCCTTGAATGCCCCCAGCAGCCTGGTCCCGGCCTCACCTATGACTGACATCCGTTTGCGGATGTTGTTGAAGTCCAGGATGGCCAGCAGCTGGTAGGTGATGGCGGTGCCCATCTCGTGGACAGTGATGGTTTTGGGGGTACGAGAGCGGAATACGAAACCAAAGTTCCTGGCTGCAGTGACCAGGGCCCCCTCGTCCGGCGACTGGGCTTTGTAGTAGAGCTCCCCTGGGTGGGAAGGAAGCACACACGAGGCGTCAGTGGCCGCACTCTCAGCCACCGCCCAGGAAGCCCCAGGTGGCCACGCTGCAGAGAGCACAGCCCCAGCCCAAGGGTCCGAGTGAGGAGGGGGAGCGCAGGCCAGCACGCGGGCTCACCTTCGCTCTTCTCCTCTGACATGACAGTGTGACACAGGGAGAGAAGGCGGAAGAACTCGTGGGTGTGGGGGTCCCCCATCTTGACAGCCTCCAAGAGAGTAGGGTCCCAAAATAGGAACTTCTTGTCGGCCAGAGGATTGAAGGAGAAGTCAACGGGTTCAGGCCTCTAGAGCAGGTAAGAGGGTGATCAGGACAGGGTGGGTCCCCAGGGTGGGGCAGTCCCCACTGAGATCCTGTCCACTGAGGACCGCAAGATCCCTACCTCTGCCACCAAGCTTCCCCTAACACACACGTCTCCTCCTAACCAGACAACACACCGCCCCTAACTACACCAACCCTGGCCAGGCACCTTGTGTTTACCTGGCCCAGGAACCACTGCGGAGGCCAGACCTTACCTCTCCCAACTCAGCTTTGTGTCCCAGGACATCGAACACATCACCTACACACCGCCAGGACAGAAGAGGGGGCAGCGTCAGGGCGGGGGGAGGAGCCTCCAGCACAGAACCCTGGGGGCGCCTGGGACCCGCAACCTGCGTGGCCGAGCGAACGTCACCCAGATTCATACAGCTGACTCGAAGGACAGGAGGCACACGCACCCTGGGTCTTCAGAACCGCAGGACTCAGAGCCATGGCACCCACAGCTCCCCTTCCTCGTCTCCCTCCCCAGCTCTCCCCCAGGGCAGCTCCAATGCCTCACCCGCACCCCCAGGGCTCCCAGGTCCCTTCGGGTGTCCTTCCCTCTTAGGCCTGCACCACAGACAAAGCCTCACACACTGGCCTTAAGCCTGAGTTAGTTGAGAAAGCAGTTAGGAGAGGGGCTCACTCGGCATAAAAGACCACACGCACACTGCCCCAAGCCATCCCAGCAGCTCAGCCACCAGTCCACCGCAGCAGAGGCCACACTGGGAAGGCCGTGGCTACATTCCAGAGACTCACAGGGGCCCTGGACAGCAACACGGAGAGAGGCTAGCACTCCACCAGGGCTGATAAGGTCCCACCTGGCTGGGGGCGCCCAGCGGCCAGCATCCTGGGCTTCCGTTCAAATGGCCGAGGAGCGGCCCCACTGCCTGGAGCTGAGAGGCGGCGCGGGCACCAGCAGAGAGGGGAGCACCGTCAGGGTCTGCCTCCTGGCCTGGGTGCAGAGCAGCCCCTCTCGAGGCCCCACAGACCCCAGGAGGAGAGAAGGAGAGCCCAGAGGTTGAGACAAGGGTGGGGGCCCTGGCTGCACGGTCCTTCCAGCCCTTGCCCTGGAGGTGCGGCTGTACCGTAGCTGTGGCCGTTGATGGAGCACTTGTTGAAGACCATGATGTTCTGGGTGAGGGTGCCCGTCTTGTCGGAGAAGATGTACTCCACCTGGCCCAGCTCTTCATTCAGCGTGGTGGTGCGCGCCTCCGCAGGCGTCCGTTTCTTGGTGCAGAACATCTTCCTGTCCCAGTTGATGAAGTAGCTGTGGCCCAGGCGGATGACCTCCACGCTGCACGGGGGACAGGATGTGAGGCTGGGGGCGGAAGGGAGCGGGGCCCCACCCCCACGGGCCTTCGCCGCAGGCCCTCCACCTGGGGAGAGAGGAGAACGGAGCGGACGCCTGGGCCAGGGAGACAAGGAAAGCCTGAAGGTGGAGCCGGCCTCGCGTGGCCAGCAAAGGGGCTCCCCAACCCTGACCCTCCGATGCCTTCTGGACGGAAAGGTGCAAAGGGCCTGGGTGGGAAGGACAGACGGCAAAGGCAGGCGGCACAGGAGGGACTGCAGACAGGGCGCTCGACCAGTTCTTACCTCTGGACTAATAATACAGAAACCATGCAGAGAAAACGAGAGAGAGTGCAAGAGGGAAGGAAGAGAAAACAAAAGAGAAATAATGAGGGTGCTGCACATGCCGCAGCCACACCCGTTTGTCCTTCCCTCTTAGGCCTGCACCACAGACAAAGCCTCACACACTGGCCTTAAGCCTGAGTTAGTTGAGAAAGCAGTTAGGAGAGGGGCTCACTCGGCATAAAAGACCACACGCACACTGCCCCAAGCCATCCCAGCAGCTCAGCCACCAGTCCACCGCAGCAGAGGCCACACTGGGAAGGCCGTGGCTACATTCCAGAGACTCACAGGGGCCCTGGACAGCAACACGGAGAGAGGCTAGCACTCCACCAGGGCTGATAAGGTCCCACCTGGCTGGGGGCGCCCAGCGGCCAGCATCCTGGGCTTCCGTTCAAATGGCCGAGGAGCGGCCCCACTGCCTGGAGCTGAGAGGCGGCGCGGGCACCAGCAGAGAGGGGAGCACCGTCAGGGTCTGCCTCCTGGCCTGGGTGCAGAGCAGCCCCTCTCGAGGCCCCACAGACCCCAGGAGGAGAGAAGGAGAGCCCAGAGGTTGAGACAAGGGTGGGGGCCCTGGCTGCACGGTCCTTCCAGCCCTTGCCCTGGAGGTGCGGCTGTACCGTAGCTGTGGCCGTTGATGGAGCACTTGTTGAAGACCATGATGTTCTGGGTGAGGGTGCCCGTCTTGTCGGAGAAGATGTACTCCACCTGGCCCAGCTCTTCATTCAGCGTGGTGGTGCGCGCCTCCGCAGGCGTCCGTTTCTTGGTGCAGAACATCTTCCTGTCCCAGTTGATGAAGTAGCTGTGGCCCAGGCGGATGACCTCCACGCTGCACGGGGGACAGGATGTGAGGCTGGGGGCGGGAAGGGGAGCGGGGCCCCACCCCCACGGGCCTTCGCCGCAGGCCCTCCACCTGGGGAGAGAGGAGAACGGAGCGGACGCCTGGGCCAGGGAGACAAGGAAAGCCTGAAGGTGGAGCCGGCCTCGCGTGGCCAGCAAAGGGGCTCCCCAACCCTGACCCTCCGATGCCTTCTGGACGGAAAGGTGCAAAGGGCCTGGGTGGGAAGGACAGACGGCAAAGGCAGGCGGCACAGGAGGGACTGCAGACAGGGCGCTCGACCAGTTCTTACCTCTGGACTAATAATACAGAAACCATGCAGAGAAAACGAGAGAGAGTGCAAGAGGGAAGGAAGAGAAAACAAAAGAGAAATAATGAGGGTGCTGCACATGCCGCAGCCACACAGACGCCCCTGTGGGGAGGGGGCCCGGGGCGGCCCGGGAGCCCCACCTTGTCGCCCCAACATGGGCTGCCTGGGCTTCCTGGCTCAGGGCTGCACAAGCCGACTGGGGGCGTTTGGGGAGAACGTGGGCCGACTGAGACGCTGACTCCAGAAGGGAGCGGGGCCTCAAGAGCCTGGGGAATAACACCCATCTACACCAGCAGTGCTGACGGCATCCCAAGGCCTGTTCACATTGTCCTCTTTACGAGGCGCTACCTTGGGGATCTGGACGGTCAGCATGTCAGAAAGGGTCCCGTGTTTGGGTCCTGCCAGCCAAGCAAGGAGGCCACCCTGGAACCCTGCTTCCCACCTGACCAAGGCTGCTGTCAGGATCCAGGTACTGGGCAAAAAACGAGCTGGTGGGAAATGCCTTCGTGGCCTGTGCCCCACTCAGCTGATCAAGCGTCCCCTCCCCCACCAACACAGTGTGACCTGAGGAGACTTAGAAACTTTCTCAGGCAGCTACCATGGGCTGCCAGTGAACTTGGATACAAAACACAGACAGCAAAGTCCAAAGATGGAAAAAAAACTCAGAATGGAAACAAGAAAACAGTTAAATAGCAATGAAGAACCAGAGTTGTGATGATAATGATGAACATGATACCACACGGTATTTGTAGAGTAATTTAATTTTTTGAACAGTTTTCTGACCCCAACCAGGGATCGAACCTGTGCCCACAGCACAGGAAGCACTGAATCTTAACCACTGGACCGCCAGTAAAAATTAAATTCCATTTTCATTTTTAAAATGTATTTTTCAAATCCAGTATCTTACAGCAAGATGTCCCTATGAAGAGGATGGAACCTGAATTATTCTTCCCATTTTTCTCATGAGAAAACCGAGGCCCTACATGACTGTGGATTCAACTGAGGTCACGTGGCTACTGAGCAGGCAGGACCAAACCCCAAGCCTTCTGAATCTCGTCTCAATGCTCGTCAAAGCCACACTGTCCAGCCTTGGCACCGAAATGCCGATCTCCTGCTCACTGCCAGCAGCACTGGGACTCGGGGCAGCGTGGGAAGAATCCGGGGAGACTATCTGGGGAATCTGTGTGAGCAAGCAACCGCGCGCGGGAGGAGTCCTGCGCACCTCCCTAGAGCATGTCCTTAACCACGGCGCAGGTCGGGAGTCCTCGCAGTTCAGTGGTGAGGACTCTGTGCTTTCACAGCCGAGGGCCCAGGTATGATCCCTGCTCTGAGAACTAAGATCCCACAAGCCGTACAGCCAAAAAACAAACATAATAATAAAGTATACAATTTGATAAATTAAAAACAAATGTCACAAGTTCTGCTGTCTCAAATACAAGGCCCTAAATATGAAGAGACCTTCTGTCTTCCTTCTTCCTGCTGCGTTCCCCGGTTCCTGTCCTTTCTCCCCGTTAACACGCTCTGTCCCGAAAATACCCTGGATGTCCTCTGACTCCTACTCATGCTGTAGGCCACTGCCAGTCAACACTTCCTAAAGCATTCTTCAGATTTACAAAATAAAAAAAACATGCCTTCGTGGCCTGTGCCCCACTCAGCTGATAAACGTTGTGACCTGAGGAGACTTAGAAACTTTCTCAGGCAGCTACCATGGGCTGCCAGTGAACTTGGATACAAAACACAGACAGCAAAGTCCAAAGATGGAAAAAAAACTCAGAATGGAAACAAGAAAACAGTTAAATAGCAATGAAGAACCAGAGTTGTGATGATAATGATGAACATGATACCACACGGTATTTGTAGAGTAATTTAATTTTTTGAACAGTTTTCTGACCCCAACCAGGGATCGAACCTGTGCCCACAGCACAGGAAGCACTGAATCTTAACCACTGGACCGCCAGTAAAAATTAAATTCCATTTTCATTTTTAAAATGTATTTTTCAAATCCAGTATCTTACAGCAAGATGTCCCTATGAAGAGGATGGAACCTGAATTATTCTTCCCATTTTTCTCATGAGAAAACCGAGGCCCTACATGACTGTGGATTCAACTGAGGTCACGTGGCTACTGAGCAGGCAGGACCAAACCCCAAGCCTTCTGAATCTCGTCTCAATGCTCGTCAAAGCCACACTGTCCAGCCTTGGCACCGAAATGCCGCATCTCCTGCTCACTGCCAGCAGCACTGGGACTCGGGGCAGCGTGGGAAGAATCCGGGGAGACTATCTGGGGAATCTGTGTGAGCAAGCAACCGCGCGCGGGAGGAGTCCTGCGCACCTCCCTAGAGCATGTCCTTAACCACGGCGCAGGTCGGGAGTCCTCGCAGTTCAGTGGTGAGGACTCTGTGCTTTCACAGCCGAGGGCCCAGGTATGATCCCTGCTCTGAGAACTAAGATCCCACAAGCCGTACAGCCAAAAAACAAACATAATAATAAAGTATACAATTTGATAAATTAAAAACAAATGTCACAAGTTCTGCTGTCTCAAATACAAGGCCCTAAATATGAAGAGACCTTCTGTCTTCCTTCTTCCTGCTGCGTTCCCCGGTTCCTGTCCTTTCTCCCCGTTAACACGCTCTGTCCCGAAAATACCCTGGATGTCCTCTGACTCCTACTCATGCTGTAGGCCACTGCCAGTCAACACTTCCTAAAGCATTCTTCAGATTTACAAAATAAAAAAAAAAAACTTTTAATGATGTACTGAGTGAAAGTCTGCTGGCCAAGAAGAAAGACCCTCCACAACAGCGAACAAGCTTATGTTTCCAGTTCTGTCTCACAGCCCCCACTCACGGTCCATGCTCCTGCCGAACTGTCCCAGGACCAAGGTCCCTATCTCTGTGCCTTGTGTCCAGCCCTCTCCTCCAGCTTCCCCTTCAACCCCTCCCTCCACCACTCAAGGCCCAGTTCAACAGCCACCTCTTCAGAGATGTCCTCCCTGATGAACTGCATGGGAAGCAACACACTTCCAACCCTCACAGCACGTGGCGCCTCTGCGGTATCTCAGTGGGCATCAATGTCTTACACCGTTTGCATCTCTCGTCCTGCACCAGGCTGCTGCTTTCGAAGGCAGAGGCTGTGTTACACGTCAGCTGTGTCCCCTTGCTTCACACCTAAGCCTAGAACTGAGGCAGGCTGACCATTACAGCACTCATTTCCATTTTGTTCTGTAACACACTTAGATTTAGCTTCCTCTGCTAGACTGAAGCTCCTGGAGGGAAAGAAATCCATTTCTAATTCATCTTTGGGCCACTGTACCTAGCATCCTTCTTTTGCACAGTCAGCATGCGATAAATATGTGCTGACTAAGTCAATACAGGTTTTGTGCTAATACAATCCCAAGTGCCAGGAAACTGTGGTGAAGTCTGCTTTGTACACAAAGATAAACAGATTAACATAAAATGTTCACAGCGCTGGAAGGAGAGGACCCCCAGTTTCCTCGAGGATTTCCTCTTTTCACAGAAAACAGCCGAGGGCCCAGGTATGATCCCTGCTCTGAGAACTAAGATCCCACAAGCCGTACAGCCAAAACAAACATAATAATAAAGTATACAATTTGATAAATTAAAAACAAATGTCACAAGTTCTGCTGTCTCAAATACAAGGCCCTAAATATGAAGAGACCTTCTGTCTTCCTTCTTCCTGCTGCGTTCCCCGGTTCCTGTCCTTTCTCCCCGTTAACACGCTCTGTCCCGAAAATACCCTGGATGTCCTCTGACTCCTACTCATGCTGTAGGCCACTGCCAGTCAACACTTCCTAAAGCATTCTTCAGATTTACAAAATAAAAAAAAAAAACTTTTAATGATGTACTGAGTGAAAGTCTGCTGGCCAAGAAGAAAGACCCTCCACAACAGCGAACAAGCTTATGTTTCCAGTTCTGTCTCACAGCCCCCACTCACGGTCCATGCTCCTGCCGAACTGTCCCAGGACCAAGGTCCCTATCTCTGTGCCTTGTGTCCAGCCCTCTCCTCCAGCTTCCCCTTCAACCCCTCCCTCCACCACTCAAGGCCCAGTTCAACAGCCACCTCTTCAGAGATGTCCTCCCTGATGAACTGCATGGGAAGCAACACACTTCCAACCCTCACAGCACGTGGCGCCTCTGCGGTATCTCAGTGGGCATCAATGTCTTACACCGTTTTGCATCTCTCGCCCTGCACCAGGCTGCTGCTTTCAAGGCAGAGGCTGTGTTACACGTCCAGCTGTGTCCCCTTGCTTCACACCTAAGCCTAGAACTGAGGCAGGCTGACCATTACAGCACTCATTTCCATTTTGTTCTGTAACACACTTAGATTTAGCTTCCTCTGCTAGACTGAAGCTCCTGGAGGGAAAGAAATCCATTTCTAATTCATCTTTGGGCCACTGTACCTAGCATCCTTCTTTTGCACAGTCAGCATGCGATAAATATGTGCTGACTAAGTCAATACAGGTTTTGTGCTAATACAATCCCAAGTGCCAGGAAACTGTGGTGAAGTCTGCTTTGTACACAAAGATAAACAGATTAACATAAAATGTTCACAGCGCTGGAAGGAGAGGACCCCCAGTTTCCTCTCGAGGATTTCCTCTTTTTCACAGAAAAGAGAAGTCTGCCAAGGGACCACCTGAGCTCCCTGGAGAGACGCCAGGGCAGAGAGACAGCCTACCTGACATAGAGCGAAATGGGCACGACGGTGTTGAGGATGATGATGTAGGACCAGAAGGAGAGGAAGCCAGAGAAGAAGGCACTGTCCACCGCCTCATCCCAGGGCAGGTAGACCTGGAAGCGGGTCCCCACCTCGTGTTCCCAGATGGCATTGCCAATGGCCAGGATCACCCCCATGCAGACCAGGAATCCAAAAATCTGCAGAGGAAGGAGAAACAAGAGGCTAAGCTGCAAAACCAAAGAAGCCCATAGGAAGCCCTCAAAATCAAGTGAATCTCCGAGGGTCACCACCAGTACCCTGGGCCCTCAAAAGCCCAGATGGCTTTAAAATGGTCGCATGCTCTAGTGAGGAGTGCCCAGAACCGGTGACAGGCACTAGTCTGCCACTGTCCACCACAAGGCCTGCTCTCTCAGTGCTTTTCTCGACTGTTTTCTGGAGAAGCTGAAATGATTGTGTAGCTCCCGCTCTGATATCCTAGAACCCTTGACATCTCTGGGAGACCTCAAAGATGGTAAGGGTCAGGGTGAGCTACTTTCAACATACCAAAGAAGCTTAGTGGAAATCACCCATTTACCGGAGCTAAGCCTCCACAAGCCAACAAAAATACAAAGTTTCTGTAATGTTCATTATCTCACACAGATTGCCCAAAACAAAACAAAACGCATGCCCCCTGCGGCGGAAGTGTGTAGTCCTGACCACTGGACTGCCAGGGAATTCCCAACGAAAACAATTTTTTAACCAGGGACACAAACTGTGTCTTCATAAACGTAGTTTCTTTTGGGAGTGGGTCAGGTTGGGGAGGGAGAGGGGTGGGCAGGCCACCTCTATTGGTCTTTCATTTGTCTATTTTCTTCTATCTTTGTTCTTTGGCGCGTGTGGGCCTCCCATTGCAGTGGCCTCTGTTGTCACAGAGCACCAGCTCTGGGCACATGCGCTCCAGAGCTCTGGCTTGGGAATTGGACACATCGGTCCAGCTGCTCCGCAGTACGTGGGATCTTCCCAGGCCAGGGATCGAACCAGCGCCCCTTGCATTGCAAGGCGGTGTCCTTACCCACCAGACCACCAGGGAAGCCCACGTAGTTTTTTTTTTTTTTTTTTTAAGATTTATTTATTTACTTATTTTGGTGGGGGTGGGGTGGGGAGGGAGGGGAGCAGGCGGGCCACTGCTATTGGTCTTTCATTTGTCCATTTTCATCCATCTTTGTTCTTTGGCTCCTGTGGGCCTCCCATCGCAGTGGCCTCTGTTGTCACAGAGCACCAGCTCTGGGCGCATGCGCTCCAGAGCTCGGGCTCAGTAATTGGACACATCGGTTCAGCCGCTCCGGGGCACATGGGATCTTCCCAGGTCGGGGATCGAACCGGCGCCCCTTGCACTGCAAGCCGGTGTCCTTACCCACTGGACCACCAGGGAAGCCCACGTAGTTTCTTAATAGTCAAAATAATGTGTAAAGCTTGACGTCCTTGAAGAAGGATCGTAAAGAAGTTTTTGTGGTTAGTTAAAAGAAAAAAATTGAGACCACTGTGCAACTTTAGACTTCTATCTCCGAAGCAGCTCAGGATGCTTTGAAGCAAAGAGAAACTATCCTGATGCCCAAGGACCGCCAGGGGGCGATGCGAGCCTTGGCCTGACAGCCTTTCAGGCTGGGTTTCTGCAAACCCTTTAAGGCCAAGGAAAAACTCTCACCAGAGGCTGGCCCCAGTCTTTGGAAGCTGGCATGTCGGGGGCAAGCAGCAGGCAGTTGAGGGCGCAAGAAAGGGAGGAGAGCCTGACAAGGAGCTCAGGTTTCTAGCCAAACAAGAGAAGGATTCAGGAACTGCCAAAAACTAAAACAGCAACTTTTCCTTTGGGATCCTTTGCTCTTGGAAGTCAGGGGAAAAGACCCTGTTCTCCATTCTTCAAATGGAAACTTTACTTTTAATTCCTTCTGCATCCCCATGAAGGCCTCCTTGTCCCTGGCGAAAGCAAACAGAAGGTCACGTGCTATACTAAGTCACCATCATAACCGGAATCCAGAGAAGGGAAGATTTGTTTTAACTTTAAGTTGTTGGTTCATGCACATTCCAAAGGTTTTTTAAATAACATCTTCTCAGTCCAAAAAGAACCTGAAATGAACGCTGTCTTTGATTGGTTGACCTGCCTGTGGCTTTAAAGCTAAAACCTAAATGCTGACTGACGACTGACCAAGAGGAGAGGTGGGAATAACGGGACCCGCCCAGGGACAACCAGCAGGGCAGAGGCAGGACCCATTGGTGGGAAGGCTTACCCAGAGCACCAGTGTGTTCATCAGGCGATCAATGCTTGTTCTCTTGAATTTTGTCCTGCCGCTGTTCTGCATTAGCTTAGTGTCAGGACCTAGAAGCGCACGGGAAGGGCGGGGAAAGCCAAGTAACAGATCTGCCTCTGGGCTTCTGCCCTGGTCCCCAGTCTACAGGACCTCCGGGTGGAAAAGAGACGCTGGCTGGACGGGAGCCTTGGCGCCAGGGCCCACTCGGTCTCCCCCACGTTCCTGACGGACGGCAGAGGCACGACTCTCCCCCTCCTCTCTCGGGTCCGCGGAGGCTCACCTGCAAAGATGACCAGCCCGAAGCACCACTCGGTGTTCCGCAGCACGCAGCCCCTCAGCAGCATGTTCTGGTTGCTCAAGGGAAACTTGTTCTCCTTCCAGTAGAGGGTTCCACTGAATTTGTCCAGCTTGTTGTTGGGAGGTTCACAGATCACTTCCCCTGAAGGCAGACGAGAGGGCCCCCTGCTCGAAGTGTGGTCTGCAGCCTGACCGTGAGACGACACGTGGCCCAGAAAAGGCAGCTGCGTCGGGGAGGGGGGTTTGGGACGCGGGCCCATCCACACACTGCTGGTGGGAGTACGAACTGAGGCAGTTTTGTGGGGAAGGAAGGAGGCAGCATCAATTCCTATTAAACGTCCACACTCCCTCGGACCCAGTACCCCCACTCTGGGAACTCATTTGACAAAAACGATAGCAGAGCTCACAAGAACTTTATTGAAGCGTTATTTGAAGAGCAAAAGACTGGAAACAACCCAACAGTCAGGGGAGAGCTGAATACATTATAAGGCGTCCATTCTACGAAATGTTACAGGGTTACTAAGTCACCATCATAACCGGAATCCAGAGAAGGGAAGATTTGTTTTAACTTTAAGTTGTTGGTTCATGCACATTCCAAAGGTTTTTAAATAACATCTTCTCAGTCCAAAAGAACCTGAAATGAACGCTGTCTTTGATTGGTTGACCTGCCTGTGGCTTTAAAGCTAAAACCTAAATGCTGACTGACGACTGACCAAGAGGAGAGGTGGGAATAACGGGACCCGCCCAGGGACAACCAGCAGGGCAGAGGCAGGACCCATTGGTGGGAAGGCTTACCCAGAGCACCAGTGTGTTCATCAGGCGATCAATGCTTGTTCTCTTGAATTTTGTCCTGCCGCTGTTCTGCATTAGCTTAGTGTCAGGACCTAGAAGCGCACGGGAAGGGCGGGGAAAGCCAAGTAACAGATCTGCCTCTGGGCTTCTGCCCTGGTCCCCAGTCTACAGGACCTCCGGGTGGAAAAGAGACGCTGGCTGGACGGGAGCCTTGGCGCCAGGGCCCACTCGGTCTCCCCCACGTTCCTGACGGACGGCAGAGGCACGACTCTCCCCCTCCTCTCTCGGGTCCGCGGAGGCTCACCTGCAAAGATGACCAGCCCGAAGCACCACTCGGTGTTCCGCAGCACGCAGCCCCTCAGCAGCATGTTCTGGTTGCTCAAGGGAAACTTGTTCTCCTTCCAGTAGAGGGTTCCACTGAATTTGTCCAGCTTGTTGTTGGGAGGTTCACAGATCACTTCCCCTGAAGGCAGACGAGAGGGCCCCCTGCTCGAAGTGTGGTCTGCAGCCTGACCGTGAGACGACACGTGGCCCAGAAAAGGCAGCTGCGTCGGGGAGGGGGGTTTGGGACGCGGGCCCATCCACACACTGCTGGTGGGAGTACGAACTGAGGCAGTTTTGTGGGGAAGGAAGGAGGCAGCATCAATTCCTATTAAACGTCCACACTCCCTCGGACCCAGTACCCCCACTCTGGGAACTCATTTGACAAAAACGATAGCAGAGCTCACAAGAACTTTATTGAAGCGTTATTTGAAGAGCAAAAGACTGGAAACAACCCAACAGTCAGGGGAGAGCTGAATACATTATAAGGCGTCCATTCTACGAAATGTTACAGGGTTACGAAAAAGAGTGATGTAAATTTCTTTACATAGAGAAGTGATAAGATAGCTCGGATGAAGTCAAGAGGTACAGAAAAGCAGACTGAAGAGATTTTAGTACAGTAGGATCACCTCTCTTTATAAACAGAGACAGAAGTGTGGATGAGCACACACTGAACTGCCAGTTAACCTGACCACCCCAGGGGCCAGAGGTGGAGGGCAGGAGGGCTTTCTCTTACATATGCTACATAGTCTGTCCTGTTAGAAGAAGCATGTATCACTATTCTGAGATGAGTCAGAAATAAGAATAAGTTGAATTTCTCTCAACATGAACATCAAATGACCATCAATTCAAAAGTTAAGTGATAGCCTCCAGCATTCCTGAACCCCTTACCCCTCAACCACCCAAAAAAGTTCAGGGAGCTGCCACAAAAGCCAAAAAGAGAAGGCATAATTTCGACCCCCAAACCCAAGCCACCTCCTCCTCCTGAAAGCTGCTTCCCCAACATTACTCACCATCAAACTTGGCAAGCTTACTGATGTCTCCCAATTCCGAGGTGACTGGAATCGCCTGCCGCACTTTCATGTTGGTCTCTCTGGAAGGAGAGTGTCCCTGAGGCCTGATTCCCTTCCCTTCCTGTAGATTCTACCTGGGGCAACTGACGGTGGAGTCTCACCATCCCTCTGCATTAATGGGTAGGCAATACTTCTACACACACAAAAGAAATGTTCCAAAAGGTACAGATCCTGACCTGGGAGCCACTTTCAGAAACAAGCTTGTTTCCCCGAAGAAGGCAGAAGGAGACACTGAGCATGCCACTCACCCGTCGAGTTCTGCGGTCTCAATGTAACACAGCCCATGGGGCTCACTGCTAGACAGGAGGAGGAGATCCGCCTAGAAAGAAAACCTAATGAGAAGGCTGAAGACCCAGTCTTCCACCCCTGATGGACTCTTTGATGATCCCTCCTTCCACCAAGCACTCTTGGTTTGCTTAGTCCTGATCTCATGAATGGCAAGAAAGGACGCATATTAATATGACACAGAAGCTTCCCACTCAATAAAGTTTCCTCCCAACTGTCAGTAGGAAAGACTTATTCCTTTGTGTCAGAGAAAAGGGAGAGCCCTGTAGCCTAGGGGAGCACCTGGTCCCTTACCGCCACAAACTGGTTATTTTCTAGCTTGATAATATCACCAACACAGACGTTCATCCACTGCTCCTGCTGGAGGCTGAGGCCATGAGAAAATAAACAAAAGGCTGTTAGAAGCTAGAGGCATTCCCAGGGGACTCCCTTCCTTCCCAAGGCCTTCACTCTTCAATAGGCACTCACATTCCATTGATCAGCACCTGAGACTGACGGTTATTCACCTGGTTATCACTCTTGTGGCGGAACTGAAGAGAGAACAGAAAGGTAAGCCACCTTTTCCCATTCCAAGGGACTCAGACGATCTGTGGACGCTGAGCATGCTGGGTACCACCGGGTATACATCTGTCCGCAGCTCTGCTCCCTCCCTGACAACCCCACCCTACCCTCGGCCAAGGCATCATAGATCTAGCGGACCATGTAAAGAATGGCAAGGTCACTGAGGAACTGTGCTGAGTGGAGGAGAGTGAGTTGTGGGGTGAGGGGTGGGGAATCGGTTTAAGAATGGAAACAACTCACATAGTCATCAGTGGCATCTTTAACAGCTGTGATAGTAAGGACAAGAACCAAAGGCACAATGGTGGTGAACCAGGACAGGGAGGAGATCTGTGGGATCAACTGAAAAAAAGGACAGAGAAGGCATGCCTCTGTGGTCCCGGCCTCATTTTCCCTAGACTTTTCTCTTCCTTGACATCCTTTGGCTTTGTGAATTGCAGGTCACTTACCTGCAGAATGAGAAGGAACAGGAAGTAGGTATTGGCAACTTCCTGGAACTGCTCAAAGAGATTGACAGGCAGGAAGGTGAGAATATTGTACTTGGAGGTCTTGATGCAGTTACTCTGTGGCGGGGGAAGAGAAGATAATGAGGCACCCTCCCATGCCAGCTTAGAACCAGACTGAAGCTGCCTCCTATCTACCCTCTCCAAACCTCTGTCCCCAAGAACCAGCGGGTGTAGGCGGGTGGGAAGAGAAGAGAGTCTCACAGGTCAGTGGATCCCACTTCACTGACAGGTGAAGGTGTAAAAAATTCAGCAGAGCATCAGATGGAGAGTGGCGAGGAAGCTGCCTTCCTCTCCCTCTAGCGCCCTCCCAGCAGTCAGTCCTCTGTCCCAACCCGGAACCGATGGGATGCACCTGACTCTCCCCGACTCCAGAGGAGGGCACAGGTGCTCTAGGGCCACTTACCGCATACTGGAATTTCTCATTGTATTCTCGGTCATTGGCCCGCGCCCTCCTTTCTTCTTCTGCAAGAGAAGGATGCTGCAGTCAGGAGCGGGCTGAGGCCCGGCCCAACACCTTGTCAGGCCCACCCTACTCTGTGGGTTTTCCACGGAGGGCCTGTTCCCTCCACAGCACACAGTGTTAAGCAGTTAGCGGCACACCTGAGGTGTCACTGAATTCTTCCCTCTAGTCTTCACCTCTCACCACCAGCCTGACCACTGGGCTCTGCAGGTGTGACACAGTGCCTTCTCCTTTCCTCACCAGCAACTGTCAAGGTCTTCCAGGCAGTGGTGGGGCACTCATTTTTTCTCCCCCATCTCTTTCATTAATCCTGCAGGAACTAAGGGACTTAGGAATCTTCAGTGGAACAGCAGCTGCAGACCCTAAGCTTCCTTCCCCTGGGGCCCCCTGCACCTCCAGCCAGGGGCCCGCCCTCCTCCTAACCTAGTAGGTGGGGCTAGGTGACAAGACGGAGGGTCACTGTGCCCTGGAACTGCTCTGCAGCAGCCTCCCAGCCCCACGTGCAGTGCCCCCTACAGAAGCCTCTGCTTGTCACATGTCACCAGCAGCAGCTTCTGACTGGCCCACAATGACATCATCTTATTTCAAAGCTCATCTTCAAGTAGGAGAGGGGGTGGTCAGGGATATGGGTCATGCAGACTGAGACAGAGATGAAAGAGGGAGGAATGGGAGGTGGTTGAAGCAGCATCTCTCGCGGTACCCTTCCTTCTGCCATCTGCACATATTTCTACTAAAGAACACATGGGTCACTGACTGAGTGCTAAGCGGCTACACCTATCCTAAACACCCACAGATCTGGGACTGGAGACACCAAGTTCAGGTCCCAGAAATGGGGGTGTCCCAGGAAGGGTTCTCCCACCCATCTCCCGTGGTCACGACCATAGACTAAAAAACGGGGTACCCTGGTTAGGCAGTAAGCACAATGACAAATCCGTACTGGAGCCAAAGGCAGCATTCCAGCCGCCTTCCCTCACCCCCTCCCCAGCCCCCTGCAGAGCACACTGCAGTAGCAAAACCTCAGACCACAGCATCCTCTGCCTACCCAGAGTGCTCCCTCCCGGCCTGGTCACTTTTCTCCCAAAACTTCCCGAAAGGGGATCCCTCCCGCTGAGCTACCTGCGCAGTCACCAACGACCATGCAAAGGGAGAGGTAAGGAGGAGACCCTTCGAAGCCAGGATCTCTGGGTCTGCAAAGGATATGGAAACGCTGGGGGAGGCTGGGAAAAAGCGAATGTGAGGGCAGGCGCGGGGAAATTACGGGCTCAGGAGAGCTGCCGGTCGCTGCCTCCCGTTACCTGTCCCCCAAGAGGGCTTCTTTCGGCTCCAGGAGGGGGGCGCCCCGGCCCGGGCCCACTTCTCGGGGATCTCCTTGGGGACCGTCATGATCCCGGTTTGAGAGGGGTAAGGGCGGGCTGTTTGTCCGTCAGTCCTCGGCCTCAGCGGTTCTGATAGGGCGGCCCCCCAGGGAGGCACAGGAGCTGCGGCCGCTCAGAGGGGCCCGCCTCCTCCAACCTAGTAGGTGGGGCTAGGTGACAAGACGGAGGGTCACTGTGCCCTGGAACTGCTCTGCAGCAGCCTCCCAGCCCCACGTGCAGTGCCCCTACAGAAGCCTCTGCTTGTCACTGCCCAGCAGCCTTCAGCCCCAGCTGCAGTGCCCCTACAGAAGCCTCTGCTTGTCACATGTCACCAGCAGCAGCTTCTGACTGGCCCACAATGACATCATCTTATTTCAAAGCTCATCTTCAAGTAGGAGAGGGGGTGGTCAGGGATATGGGTCATGCAGACTGAGACAGAGATGAAAGAGGGAGGAATGGGAGGTGGTTGAAGCAGCATCTCTCGCGGTACCCTTCCTTCTGCCATCTGCACATATTTCTACTAAAGAACACATGGGTCACTGACTGAGTGCTAAGCGGCTACACCTATCCTAAACACCCACAGATCTGGGACTGGAGACACCAAGTTCAGGTCCCAGAAATGGGGGTGTCCCAGGAAGGGTTCTCCCACCCATCTCCCGTGGTCACGACCATAGACTAAAAAACGGGGTACCCTGGTTAGGCAGTAAGCACAATGACAAATCCGTACTGGAGCCAAAGGCAGCATTCCAGCCGCCTTCCCTCACCCCCTCCCCAGCCCCCTGCAGAGCACACTGCAGTAGCAAAACCTCAGACCACAGCATCCTCTGCCTACCCAGAGTGCTCCCTCCCGGCCTGGTCACTTTTCTCCCAAAACTTCCCGAAAGGGGATCCCTCCCGCTGAGCTACCTGCGCAGTCACCAACGACCATGCAAAGGGAGAGGTAAGGAGGAGACCCTTCGAAGCCAGGATCTCTGGGTCTGCAAAGGATATGGAAACGCTGGGGGAGGCTGGGAAAAAGCGAATGTGAGGGCAGGCGCGGGGAAATTACGGGCTCAGGAGAGCTGCCGGTCGCTGCCTCCCGTTACCTGTCCCCCAAGAGGGCTTCTTTCGGCTCCAGGAGGGGGGCGCCCCGGCCCGGGCCCACTTCTCGGGGATCTCCTTGGGGACCGTCATGATCCCGGTTTGAGAGGGGTAAGGGCGGGCTGTTTGTCCGTCAGTCCTCGGCCTCAGCGGTTCTGATAGGGCGGCCCCCCAGGGAGGCACAGGAGCTGCGGCCGCTCAGAGGGGAGCCCCGGCCGTCGGGCGCGCGCCCACCTGCCGCCCGGGCCATCCTCGCGGCCGCCCGCACCCGGCGACACCGTGCGCTCAGCTGCGCCGCCCCCGCCCCCGATGCCCCCTGTGGACGCAGGCGCGCTCTGAGTGGCCCGGGACTCGGCGCGCACGGCCCGGGCTCCGCCCCCGCCCGCTCCCCCGACTGCAGGGGCCGCCGCCTGCCAGCGCGCCGCGTAGGCGCAAGCCAGCACCGAGCCCCGCCTCCCTCGAGCCGGCCAATGCGGGTGAGGGGCCTGCCAGTGTTGACCCAGGCAACCGCTTTCGTCCCACCGCCTCCCACCAACCCCCTCCGCCCGCAGGAAAACAAGGAGGACCTGGGTGGATGGAAAAAAGAGGGGAGGAGATGAAGTGTGAGGACAGAGGGGAGATGGTGGGAACACAGCACCCGGGCTCCCCAAATTAGAGAACAGGAGCTCCAGCTAGCCCGAGACAAAAGTCCATGTGTTTGGGGGTGAAGGGCAGGTCCTCAGCACCCTCCTGGGGGAGAACCCAGCTTAGGGAATCAGGTTAGAATATTGTTTCGTAAGGCTCCTCCCAGAATGGATAGGGGCTGCAATCTACCCCGCTCCAGATGGCCCGAGGGATTTCCCCCCACCCTCGACCCCCGCCTCCTGCTTGTCTTACCTGGGGGGCGCTTTTTTGCACACAGTGCCATCTCACCCAGCTAGGTCCCAGCAATCCCATGGGAGACCCTGCAGGAAGGTGACATACGCGTGAGATCAGGATGCTGAGGGTAACCCTTCATTCCCCTTTTGAGACTCCTCCCCAGGTGTTCCACCCCAGTGCGGACCTTGCCCCTGCCCCAGCCTTCCCCACTACCTCCACACCAGCACTCTGCTCTCACTGCCCTGAGAGGTCCCCGAGAAAGAAAGGAGGGCTCCCCACCACCTCCCTCCTCTGCCCTGGATAACATGGGACTGACCCTTTACAACAACCAAGACCCGCAGGGAAAGGAAGGGCAGAGGGAGAAGAGGCCAGATATGGGGCAGTGGATGCCCTGAGTGCCCTCCTGGTGGCAATGGGCGGGTGCCTGTGTTTACAGGAAAGCCGAATTTCCACCAAGGGGGTGGGGCTGAGGGAGTGTGAGCCAGGAAACACCTGGCAGAGCATCAGGAAACGGTGGGCAGGCACCACCCTTCTCAAAAAACTTAGAATCTTCCCATCCCCCCCATTACTGGGGCTTCCATTGTCACCTCCAGGAGAGTTCACTCTAGAGGCATGGCCTTCACTTCCTGCACACACGGTCCCCTGATCACTTCCTCTCAGTCTGGGTCAGCTGCCCTTCTGGGCCGGGGTCTTCTCAACCCTGGTGGGGAATCATCTCTCTCCCCCACCCCAAGCCTAATTCAGTCAGCATGGTGCTGGGTGCTCACTCAGGGGGCATCAGTCAGAGGGCCCTCTGCTCCTTTCTACCTCGCCATGTCCTTCCTTTAACCTAAAAAGTTAAAAAGCCCGGCCTATGAGACAAGGTCACGGAACCTCATCCCAGCCTGATCCAAAGGAAATGGGGAGGGGGGCAGGTCCTGGGGCCTCTTGTCACCTCCTCTTTCCTTGTTTGGGTGGAAAGCCTTCCTCCCCTTTGGTTCCCGTCTCCAGCCTCCTGGGAACACCCTTCCAGCCTGTCTGCCCCAAGAGATACTAATTGTCTGTCTGGCCAGCCTCTATAATTACACACTTTGGGCAAGGCCCTGTCACCCACACCAGGTCTTCGTTCACTGAGCCAAACTCCCTTCCTGAACCCCAATCGGGTAATACCTAGAGCCAGAGGTCCTCTTCCTCTCTGGCCCTCCCTAACCCTGGCAACCAAGGGTGCCTGGTTCTGGACGAAAAGCTTCATCCACGCTGTGGAGATGCCAAGCCCTCCTACGGGGCCCCCAGCCAGGGTCTCCACCCAGTCTAGGGTATGAGTCACAGGAGGGTGGGGCACGAAGAGAGAGGTTAAGAGAGAGAATGCAAGGGTGGGCATCACAGTTCCATGGCCAGCCCCGCCCTCGGCTGGGGAGACCATCAAGAAGCACTCTCTCCACCCCAAGATCTGGGTTTGAGTCCTACGAAAGAGTTAATCGAGGAGCTGCACAGGCTCTCAGGAGTCTGGGCACCGACCGAAAAAGTTGTTTTACCTGTAAGACCCTGGGGAGACTGAAAGCTGGCTTGGCCCCAGACTTCATCCCCTCTAGGGGGGCGTAATAGAAAGGAGAGGGAGGAGGGAGACCTGGGAACAGGGACCCTCTCTCACTTCTTCTTCCCAATCTCACAGTCTAGGTTTTCTGAACCCAGGCCCACTAGCCACGTCGCTCTGCCCAGTCACCCTGCCCCAGCCCCCTCTGCAGCCACATTTGGGATAAAAATAGCCAGCTCTGGGAAGGAGGCAGTGCTCCGCGGAGGAAACCGGCTCCTCCTCTAGGCCTGGCCCCTCCAGCCCAAACCCAGGAAGCCAGACCCCTTCTTTCAGAGGAAGCTGGCAGGGGCACCTACGGACAGGTCAGGGAAACAGAAGCGAAGGGAATCCAAGCCCCTCAGCTCACTTGCCACGGACACCTGGCCACTTTCCATCGTCAAGGGCAGAACCCAGGGCTCACTTCCACCTCTCCTCGCTCCACGCACAGAGACCTCCACCTCACAGAGACAAAGCCTGCCATCCCCAGACTCCCTTCTCCAGGCACCCAGACCCCCGGACCCCGAGGACTCTCCTCACCCTACACCTCTCGGGGCGGCTCTCCGCGGCTCCAGGAGCTGCTCCTCGGCACTCGCGCGCCCCTCCTGCACCCCACCCCGCTGTCCTGCGGACGGCCTCCCCAGATCTCCCCACTCTCGGGCACCCAACACCATCGCCTCCCCTCCAGCCACTCCGCCTCCTCCGTCTCGCCGCAGCTGCGACTCCCGGCCCCTGCAGCCCCGAGGCCGCGGCCGCACCTCCGCCGGCCCGCCCGGCCCCGCGCTCCCGGGCTGCCGCCCCCGCCTCGCCTCGCCTCACCTCAGCGCTCAGCGCTCGGCGCCCGCCCCGGCGGCCCCGACCTGCCCATGCCGGGGGCTGGGGCGGGGGGCGCTCGGCTCGGCTCCCCGCGGGCTCCCGCCCCCCAGCGGCAGCCCCTCTCCCCCGGGGCCTCGGCCCGCTACTTTGTGTCAGTTTCGGCCTCGGCGGGCGGAAGTGACGGCGCGCGGGCGAGGGCGGGGGGGCGGAGGGGCTTTGGGGAGGGGGGCCGGGAGCCGCCATCTTTCTGCGGGGCAGGGGAGGGTCTGAACCCAGCGGAGGCCGGCGGGGCGAGGCCGCCATCCCTGCCTCCCCGCCTCCCCGCCCCGGATCTGTCCATCCCAGGCCCATCCATCCCCCGTCCAAAAAAAAAAACTCTAGACGCGAGACAGCGCTGAGATTTTGGTTTTTGTTTTAATTTGCAAGAAAGGAACCAGAAGAACGCTGCTTCTGTGCTGAGAGAGGGCTCCCTTCATCCGGGAGGTGTGGGAGAGTTGGGGTAGCGGGGATCGACGAGGATTTTCCTCCGCGCCGGCTTTCCTTCGCTCGCCCTCATTCGGCTCGGAGCCCTCTGTCCCTTCGCCGCCTCGCCTCGCCTCGGCTCGTCCCGCTGTAGCTCACGCTCTCCTAGAATGACACAGGCCCAACATCTAGGTATTGGGGCGTGCCTCAGTGGCCCCGTCTTGCTCCCGCGGTCTCCAGGCCCTTGACCGGCTGGGTTCTCCTGGCGGCCCTCCCTCCCGCCTCTCCCAACACGCCCCCTTGGTGGAGGCGGTTCCCCCACCCCTAAAGACTATGGGGGGCGGCTGCATCTGGGCGAGGCGCCCGAGTGAGGTTAAAGGCGGGCGACGCGGAGAGCTGGGAGTCAGGCGGTGGGGGCCAAGCCTTGGAGGCAGTCGCCTGGTTCTGCCCCGCACGGGATCGTCGGCTCCCGCCATCCTGCAGAGTCCCGCAGCCTTCCCAATGCGGTCTCCAGGGTGCGCACCCTCTGACGGCTACCTTGAGGAACGACGTTCCTGGAAGTCCAGGGTCCGAAAACCTGCACGGGGAAGGAGGGGATGAGGAGCCTGGGTCCCATACCTGATCCTCCTCCTCGTTCTTCCTATCCAGGCACCCTCCCCCATTTGGGAGGAGGCGATGCCTAGATGAGTAAACGGAGAAGCTGCCCGGGGCCTGGCGTATTAATGAGGAGAAAGAACATCTTGTCACCGGGCATGGGTCTCTGGCCCTCCGCAGTGCCCACGAGGGAGATGAGGACTACCCTGTCAGAATTACAGCTTACTCTCCTGCACGGGAGTCGCGGCAGCGCTTCCCGAATCTGAGGCTTCCGGTTGGGCACCCTTTAGATCCTGAGCTGGCTCTGAGTCCTCAGGATGGTGCAGGGCCACCAGCAGCTGGTATGTGGCTGTGCCAAGTGTGGCTCCCACTAGAGGACCCACCACAGGCACCCACCACCAGCCGTGGCCAGCGCTGCCAGAGAAGAAGAGAAAGGAGGTATCAGGGTGAGTCCCTTCACCTTCCCTCTGAAGGACTGGGGTAATAGGAGAGCTCCCTAAAGCAGTTTCTGGGGTGAGAGACACCAGAAAGAGGTGTTGTGGCACCAGGGCATAGCACATAGAGAGGGGGAGACCCCAGGAGAGCCTGACCCTTAGGGGACTATCTGAACAGATGCATTTTGCTGATGAGATCACTAATGCCCAAACAGCTAATGTGATGTGCCCCAGAACACAGCCTCTACATCTTACTGTTGAAATGACGAGGAGGAAGGGGAAGACAGGGGACCAGACACAAAGGGAGAATTGGGCTTAGAGGAGGCTCAAACTGTCCTGAGATGCGAAGAGAACTATTTCAAAGGAGCAAGCTGGAGGCCCAGGGTCAGAGCTCTTAGCAGAGGGATGTGAGTGGAAGGACAGTACCACGAGGGACCATCTCCCACCTGAAGACTTCGGGGCCCCAGCCAGCCACGTAGGTGAAAAGCCGTGGGCCGAGGTCGCGGGCGGGGTTGATTGGGAGCCCACAGTTGGCACCCATGGAGAGTGCGATGGCCAGGATCAGCAACCCCACTACCACAGGCTCCAGACCTGCAGGCACTCCCTTGTTCCGTGTGTCCAGGATGGCCAAGATCCCCACGATCAGCATCCAGGTGCCCAGAACCTTGGAGTCCACAGAGCCAGAGGGGCTCCTGTCAGCTGCCAGGTTCTCCACCTGTTCTGTCTCACCCCTGGGGATCTGACTTTGTCCAGCACAGGCAGCTGCCTAGATGAGTAAACGGAGAAGCTGCCCGGGGCCTGGCGTATTAATGAGGAGAAAGAACATCTTGTCACCGGGCATGGGTCTCTGGCCCTCCGCAGTGCCCACGAGGGAGATGAGGACTACCCTGTCAGAATTACAGCTTACTCTCCTGCACGGGAGTCGCGGCAGCGCTTCCCGAATCTGAGGCTTCCGGTTGGGCACCCTTTAGATCCTGAGCTGGCTCTGAGTCCTCAGGATGGTGCAGGGCCACCAGCAGCTGGTATGTGGCTGTGCCAAGTGTGGCTCCCACTAGAGGACCCACCACAGGCACCCACCACCAGCCGTGGCCAGCGCTGCCAGAGAAGAAGAGAAAGGAGGTATCAGGGTGAGTCCCTTCACCTTCCCTCTGAAGGACTGGGGTAATAGGAGAGCTCCCTAAAGCAGTTTCTGGGGTGAGAGACACCAGAAAGAGGTGTTGTGGCACCAGGGCATAGCACATAGAGAGGGGGAGACCCCAGGAGAGCCTGACCCTTAGGGGACTATCTGAACAGATGCATTTTGCTGATGAGATCACTAATGCCCAAACAGCTAATGTGATGTGCCCCAGAACACAGCCTCTACATCTTACTGTTGAAATGACGAGGAGGAAGGGGAAGACAGGGGACCAGACACAAAGGGAGAATTGGGCTTAGAGGAGGCTCAAACTGTCCTGAGATGTGAAGAGAACTATTTCAAAGGAGCAAGCTGGAGGCCCAGGGTCAGAGCTCTTAGCAGAGGGATGTGAGTGGAAGGACAGTACCACGAGGGACCATCTCCCACCTGAAGACTTCGGGGCCCCAGCCAGCCACGTAGGTGAAAAGCCGTGGGCCGAGGTCGCGGGCGGGGTTGATTGGGAGCCCACAGTTGGCACCCATGGAGAGTGCGATGGCCAGGATCAGCAACCCCACTACCACAGGCTCCAGACCTGCAGGCACTCCCTTGTTCCGTGTGTCCAGGATGGCCAAGATCCCCACGATCAGCATCCAGGTGCCCAGAACCTTGGAGTCCACAGAGCCAGAGGGGCTCCTGTCAGCTGCCAGGTTCTCCACCTGTTCTGTCTCACCCCTGCCCTCCAGGCGGCCACCCCACAGCATCTGACTTTGTCCAGCACAGGCAGCTGGGTAAGGTGAGATGCAAAGATAAATCCAACCCTGCACCCCACCCAGAGCCTGAACAACAGGCCAAGGTCCCGGGGACAAAGGGTTTGCCAGGTGGTGGCTTTCCCAGGTCACCCCCTCATGCCTACCTGATCCAGGAAGCCGTTGCTCAGGGACAGATAGGGGGCAGGGTAGGTGGCAAAGATGGAGGCTGTCTCCTTGGGACCTGTCACGGTCAGGTTCCCACCTGTATAGTTCTGTAGGGCATCTATAGGGTAGAGCGACACCCAGGATTTCCATCATTGCTCATTCAAAACTGCTCTAAGGCACCCTTGCCCACACACAGGGCCCCAGCCTTGTTCTCTTACCATAATAGAGAGCAAAGGTGACTCCAGAGGCACAGAAAGCAGACAGCAACTGCACCAAGGAGTAAATGGGAAACGTGGCCCAGGGGAGGCGTCCCAGGAGGCACATGGCCAGGGAGAAGGCTGGATTCAAGTGGGCCCCTTCAAGAGAAGAAAACCCGTATCCATTGTCACAGCCAGGCACTGTGACCAGTAGCACTGCTATTCCTCCCACAACGCTTAACTCAGATGTCAAGGTTGAGGCTTAGGGAGGTTAAGCCTCGTGTTAAGGCCATTCAGTGAAGCCAAGCTCAGAGCTGGGTCTGTCTGCTCTTTCCACTACAGCGCTTGATGCAGTGTGTGTCTGAGGGACAAGCAGGTGAGGTCTCAAGCCAAGATAAACCCCAGAGGGCTTAGGTGGGAGACACAAAATAAGAGCATTTACCCTTGATGTCTTGCCATGGAGCTCTGTCTACGTGAGCAGAGGATTAATGTGAAAAAGAGGGAGGGCGAGATACAGAAAAAGAAGAGACTGGACTGGGCAGAGGCATATCTCAGTCCAGGGCACCGGTCAGGCTCAAGGAGATAATGTCTGTGAGTCACCAAGGGATCTGCCTTTTCACTATGACCACACTCAAGTGCGGGTCCTACCCCGTCTGATGGCCAGACCTCGCCCTCCTCACCTGAGACATTACCACTCACATAGATGGCCACCACCACACCCAGAGAGCCGGCCAGAAACATGGTGAAGAAGTTGCCTTTGGTTCCTCCACTGGTGACAGCCTGGGCCGAAGCCCCCTGTATGAGGAGCTGATAGAGAGAAGGAAGATGAGGAGGAGGGAACCAAGAATAGGGAGCCTGGTGGACCCAGAGGAGAAAGACTGGAAAGGGGAGGTGAGTGGCCAAGATTGAGGAACAGACTTGAGGCGAGAGAAACCCAGAAAGAGGGAAGGGGAAAAGATGGGAGAAGCAGAGGAAGCGTAAAGAAAAGGAAGGAGGGTAAGAGGTGGAAAGTGACCGGAATGAAAATGAGGGGGTAGGAGAGAACTAGAGGGACAAGAACAGGGAAAAGAGGAAGATGGAGAGTTTCTGTCTTGAGAAAGGGAAATCACAGAGGAGTTGTCCTCCTAGGAGGAAGAGGTAAGGACACTAGGAGGATCCCACCTCTCCCCTTTCCTCCCCGCAAGTAGCCTGCCTACCATGAGCACAAACACACCCAGGAACTCCGCCAGGCACTGCCGGGCCAGGAGGCTGCGGAGCCGGAGCCAGTCCTTGACCTCCGCCAGGGACTGAATGTAGACCATGGTGGGACACCCTGTCCCTGGTCAGCACTCTCGCCGTCTACACAGACTGCTGCTACACAGCTCCTGCCTGTCAGGGGGCAAAGATAAGGAAAAGACTTTAAAACCAATTAGCTCAGCTACTGACCAGCAGCTGATGTCTGTCTGTGCACAAGTGGAAGCTAGGGAGGACAGAGATAACAAGAGAATGTCTGGGCAGACGCCATGCACAGCCAGCACCTGGAGCGTGCCCAGCCTATCTCCTCTGTCTCATCCCCAGGCCTCCCAGAAGCAACCTCCCCTTACGCTGTCAGCCTGGGGCGGGATGGGGGGGGGGGTCTGCTTCCTATAAGGTAGTTCTCTTGGTCCTCAAGCCAGCTGTGGAAAGTAGTACCATTCTCTCTACACATGTGGATACACTGTACTGAGAGAGCCTTAGACTTCCCCAGGCCACACGGCTAGTTAATAGCTAAACCAGGTCTTCTGTCTCTGTCTGATGCCCCTCGCTCCTCACCTGAGACATTACCACTCACATAGATGGCCACCACCACACCCAGAGAGCCGGCCAGAAACATGGTGAAGAAGTTGCCTTTGGTTCCTCCACTGGTGACAGCCTGGGCCGAAGCCCCCTGTATGAGGAGCTGATAGAGAGAAGGAAGATGAGGAGGAGGGAACCAAGAATAGGGAGCCTGGTGGACCCAGAGGAGAAAGACTGGAAAGGGGAGGTGAGTGGCCAAGATTGAGGAACAGACTTGAGGCGAGAGAAACCCAGAAAGAGGGAAGGGGAAAAGATGGGAGAAGCAGAGGAAGCGTAAAGAAAAGGAAGGAGGGTAAGAGGTGGAAAGTGACCGGAATGAAAATGAGGGGGTAGGAGAGAACTAGAGGGACAAGAACAGGGAAAAGAGGAAGATGGAGAGTTTCTGTCTTGAGAAAGGGAAATCACAGAGGAGTTGTCCTCCTAGGAGGAAGAGGTAAGGACACTAGGAGGATCCCACCTCTCCCCTTTCCTCCCCGCAAGTAGCCTGCCTACCATGAGCACAAACACACCCAGGAACTCCGCCAGGCACTGCCGGGCCAGGAGGCTGCGGAGCCGGAGCCAGTCCTTGACCTCCGCCAGGGACTGAATGTAGACCATGGTGGGACACCCTGTCCCTGGTCAGCACTCTCTCCGTCTACACAGACTGCTGCTACACAGCTCCTGCCTGTCAGGGGGCAAAGATAAGGAAAAGACTTTAAAACCAATTAGCTCAGCTACTGACCAGCAGCTGATGTCTGTCTGTGCACAAGTGGAAGCTAGGGAGGACAGAGATAACAAGAGAATGTCTGGGCAGACGCCATGCACAGCCAGCACCTGGAGCGTGCCCAGCCTATCTCCTCTGTCTCATCCCCAGGCCTCCCAGAAGCAACCTCCCCTTACGCTGTCAGCCTGGGGCGGGATGGGGGGGGGGGGTCTGCTTCCTATAAGGTAGTTCTCTTGGTCCTCAAGCCAGCTGTGGAAAGTAGTACCATTCTCTCTACACATGTGGATACACTGTACTGAGAGAGCCTTAGACTTCCCCAGGCCACACGGCTAGTTAATAGCTAAACCAGGTCTTCTGTCTCTGTCTGATATTCCACAGTGACTCTCATATGGAATGTGAAGTCTTTTCCCCAGCCATATGGATACTTGAAAAGTTCAATATGAATCCTGAGAGACTGGGCTGAGGACCACAGACTGCAGGAGTGAAACCCACATCAGGACTGTTCGTAGTCTCACCTCGACTGCAGAATGCTGCACTTTGTGTCTCTTGCTCCAGACAAGGGCTTCATGCCCACACAGAGCTCCACCTCCCCTTCTCTGGATGCTTGCCACTCTTCTTCCGCTTAACACATAGCCACTTCCGACTTCTTCATGTTTCAAGCCTCTAATTAAGATGCATTCAATGGGGGCTTTCCTGGTGGCTCAGTGATAAAGAATCCACCTGCCAATGCAGGAGACACAGGTTTGATCCCTGATCCAGGAAGGATATGTCGGGGCAACTAAGCCTGTGTGCCATAACTATGAGCCACAAGGAGAGAGTAACCCCGGTTCCCTGCAACTAGAGAAAGCCCACACAGCAGCGAAGACCCACCACAGCCAAAAATAAATACGACTATTTTTTTAAAAAGATGCATTCAATGATGACTCAAGCTCTAGCTCCTAGGGAAACAGTGGTAAGCAAACAGTTCCTGCCCTCCAAGAGCTGATGCTGTAGTAGGTGGAAACAGACAACAGACAGAATTTTTTTTTTCCTGCTGCCTTTGCAGCTGGCAGGATTTTAGTTTCCCATCCTGGGACTGAACCCACGTGCTCCTTGCAGTAGAAGTACAAGACTGTAACCACTGGACCACCAGCAAAGTCCAATATACAGATTTTAAAAAGTACTTTATATAGTCTGTAAGGTTCTTGAGAGCTGGGCTATGTACCACCAGGGGTAGAGTGGAGGGAGCCCTAGCACAGTCCTGGGCACACTTCTGTGACTGAATACTTCTTCCCTGGGTTTAGTGGATATTATAGCACTCACCCAGGTCCATGGGCCAACACACCGTTCCCCAGCTGCTGGGAGTAACAGACACCCGGGGCATGCATCTGCTTCTCTTGTGGAGTGAGTTCTATGGCTGGAAACGGCTTCAACCAAGGTCACTTGTCCTCCTAGAGGGCCCACATCAATGAATGGTTGTTGCAGGGATTTAAAGGCCAAGCAGAATTTGGTGGCATTTTACATAGACCTGGACGCTGAGAGTGCTGGATCAAAGGAAGTGGAACATAAAGTTAAATGCAGAAGAATTTATTGATAAAGGAGCACTCTCCTGGGACTTTAGAGTTAAATCCTGGCAAGATTCCCCTAGGATGTGGGGTGACTACACTTCTAGGAGGGTTGGGGGAAATGATAGCTCATGCTAAGAAAAGTAAAAATGCCTAAACAAGTCATTTACATTGATGACCATTATTGATAAAAGGGAGAATACTCAGATGTTTTGAGGATTTTTGGACAAAAGATCTGAATTAACACTGACAGTTGACAACCCAAGGTTGCACCATGGCCCCTTGTTAGAGAAGGAGCATATATGTAGCATATGGGGTCCAGATGATAAGTACAGTCCTGGGCTCAGGTCTGGTTCACAGGATATTCACTGAGACCAAGGATCCACCAGGTGGTCACTTCCCCAACACCCCAGCTTACAATTGCAGTGGACATTCTTTGTATTGCAGGACACTCATAGTGGTTTCCTGATCTGTCGAATAAGTTATGAAGGCCAGCTAGAGACCTGAGGCTACCCAACACCAAGACCATAAGTAAAAACAATATCATATCCTAGAGCGATGCTTGTAGTAGGTGGGAAACAGACAACAGACAGAATTTTTTTTTTCCTGCTGCCTTTGCAGCTGGCAGGATTTTAGTTTCCCATCCTGGGACTGAACCCACGTGCTCCTTGCAGTAGAAGTACAAGACTGTAACCACTGGACCACCAGCAAAGTCCAATATACAGATTTTAAAAAGTACTTTATATAGTCTGTAAGGTTCTTGAGAGCTGGGCTATGTACCACCAGGGGTAGAGTGGAGGGAGCCCTAGCACAGTCCTGGGCACACTTCTGTGACTGAATACTTCTTCCCTGGGTTTAGTGGATATTATAGCACTCACCCAGGTCCCTGGGCCAACACACCCGTTCCCCAGCTGCTGGGAGTAACAGACACCCGGGGCATGCATCTGCTTCTCTTGTGGAGTGAGTTCTATGGCTGGAAACGGCTTCAACCAAGGTCACTTGTCCTCCTAGAGGGCCCACATCAATGAATGGTTGTTGCAGGGATTTAAAGGCCAAGCAGAATTTGGTGGCATTTTACATAGACCTGGACGCTGAGAGTGCTGGATCAAAGGAAGTGGAACATAAAGTTAAATGCAGAAGAATTTATTGATAAAGGAGCACTCTCCTGGGACTTTAGAGTTAAATCCTGGCAAGATTCCCCTAGGATGTGGGGTGACTACACTTCTAGGAGGGTTGGGGGAAATGATAGCTCATGCTAAGAAAAGTAAAAATGCCTAAACAAGTCATTTACATTGATGACCATTATTGATAAAAGGGAGAATACTCAGATGTTTTGAGGATTTTTGGACAAAAGATCTGAATTAACACTGACAGTTGACAACCCAAGGTTGCACCATGGCCCCTTGTTAGAGAAGGAGCATATATGTAGCATATGGGGTCCAGATGATAAGTACAGTCCTGGGCTCAGGTCTGGTTCACAGGATATTCACTGAGACCAAGGATCCACCAGGTGGTCACTTCCCCAACACCCCAGCTTACAATTGCAGTGGACATTCTTTGTATTGCAGGACACTCATAGTGGTTTCCTGATCTGTCGAATAAGTTATGAAGGCCAGCTAGAGACCTGAGGCTACCCAACACCAAGACCATAAGTAAAAACAATATCATATCCTAATGAAAATGGAAGAGGTTAGTGCCACCATCAAAGACATAAGGAGAATGAGAGGGGGCCCCTTTTATACCACCAGTCTGGCTCCTATAAAAACTGGATAGATGGGGCTTCCCTGGTGGTCCAGTGGGTAAGGACACCGCCTTGCAGTGCAAAGGGCGCTGGTTCGATCCCTGGCCTGGGAAGATCCCACGTGCTGCTGAGTGGCTGGACCGATGTGTCCAATTGCCAAGCCGGAGCTCTGGAGCGCATGCACCCAGAGCCGGTGCTCTGCGACAACAGAGGCCACCACGATGGGAGGCCCACATGGGCCAAAGAACAAAGATGGAAGAAAATAGAGAAATGAAAGACCAATAAAAGTGGCCCATCCGCCCCCCTCCCTCCCCAACCCATCCCCCCAACCAAAAAAAAAACTGGATAGATGGTGGCAGATGGCAGTGGTCTACCCGGAGCTTACTTAAATGGTGATTCCAATTACAGTTGTTGTGTCCCACATGGTAACATTATAGAGCAGTTTAATACAGCCTCTAGCTTGTAGGATATAGTCATTAGTCTGGCGAATATGTTATTCCCTGTCCCAAACAGCTCAGAAAGGAGGATAACAAGCTGTTTCATCCATGTGGGAAGTCTAACAATACACACTAACAGGATCAGTGGATCTTTGGGTCAAGTTCCTGCTGCCAGATCCCTGTTTCTGTAATGTGGATCCCTTAGTATCAAATTGTATAATGTGGATTTCATATCAATGGGTCACTTACCCCAGGACTATGGTATAATGTCGCAGTCCCTTTAGGACTATCAAAAGCTGAGACCAAGGTTGCACCATGCCAAACTATATGTAGCATATGGGGTCCAGATGATAAGTACAGTCCTGGGCTCAGGTCTGGTTCACAGGATATTCACTGAGACCAAGGATCCACCAGGTGGTCACTTCCCCAACACCCCAGCTTACAATTGCAGTGGACATTCTTTGTATTGCAGGACACTCATAGTGGTTTCCTGATCTGTCGAATAAGTTATGAAGGCCAACTAGAGACCTGAGGCTACCCAACACCAAGACCATAAGTAAAAACAATATCATATCCTAATGAAAATGGAAGAGGTTAGTGCCACCATCAAAGACATAAGGAGAATGAGAGGGGGCCCCTTTTATACCACCAGTCTGGCTCCTATAAAAACTGGATAGATGGGGCTTCCCTGGTGGTCCAGTGGGTAAGGACACCGCCTTGCAGTGCAAAGGGCGCTGGTTCGATCCCTGGCCTGGGAAGATCCCACGTGCTGCTGAGTGGCTGGACCGATGTGTCCAATTGCCAAGCCGGAGCTCTGGAGCGCATGCACCCAGAGCCGGTGCTCTGCGACAACAGAGGCCACCACGATGGGAGGCCCACATGGGCCAAAGAACAAAGATGGAAGAAAATAGAGAAATGAAAGACCAATAAAAGTGGCCCATCCGCCCCCCTCCCTCCCCAACCCATCCCCCCAACCAAAAAAAAAACTGGATAGATGGTGGCAGATGGCAGTGGTCTACCCGGAGCTTACTTAAATGGTGATTCCAATTACAGTTGTTGTGTCCCACATGGTAACATTATAGAGCAGTTTAATACAGCCTCTAGCTTGTAGGATATAGTCATTAGTCTGGCGAATATGTTATTCCCTGTCCCAAACAGCTCAGAAAGGAGGATAACAAGCTGTTTCATCCATGTGGGAAGTCTAACAATACACACTAACAGGATCAGTGGATCTTTGGGTCAAGTTCCTGCTGCCAGATCCCTGTTTCTGTAATGTGGATCCCTTAGTATCAAATTGTATAATGTGGATTTCATATCAATGGGTCACTTACCCCAGGACTATGGTATAATGTCGCAGTCCTCTGTCATAATAGAATCTGAAGGGAGCTTGGCTATCTGGACATTTTAAAGAACATCATATTGGCCCTGTATACAATGGACCCTTGAACCACACAGGTTTGAACTCTGTGGGTCCACTTATGTATAGATTTTTTTTCATTAAATATGTTTTACTATGCTACAGGATCTGCAGTTGGTTGAATCCATGGATACAGAACCGCACATACAGAGAGCCAACGATGTAATTATCCTCGGATTTTTGACTGTGCAGATGGTCAGAACCCGTAACCTCTGCATTCTTCAAGGGTTAGCTCTGTGTATGACATCATGCTAACCAGATCAGAAGAGGAAGAAATGGAAGTATAGTGGAGGCCCTGGAAAGATACATGATCAGAGGGTGGGAGACAGTCCCATGAAGATGCAGGAAACACCACATTGGAAGTTTGCAGAGGTCCAGTGGTCTGGGACATGCTGGATAACCTCTCTGAAGTAAAGGACTAATTACTGCCCCTCACACCTTCCACCACTAAGAAAAAGACACATTACGTATCTACTCAGGATTTAGGAGCAATATATTTCACACTTGAGAATATAATGCTGACCAATTTACTTGCTGACAGAAAAGGCTGCCAAATTTGAGTAGAGCCAACGCAGAAAAGGCCTGCAGCCGTGTGACCCAGCAGACCCAGTGAGACTAGAATATCTGTAGTGCGTGGCTTGGCAGGCTCTCATAAGAGACTCATACCATAGACCCACAGGGCTGCGGCGCAAAGCCATGGGCCCCCCACTAAAACAGTAGAAACTCACTGGAAAAGAAACCCCACTACGGACCAGATTAAGGTTTCCAGTTGTTGTGTCCACATGGTAACATTATAGAGCAGTTTAATACAGCCTCTAGCTTGTAGGATATAGTCATTAGTCTGGCGAATATGTTATTCCCTGTCCCAAACAGCTCAGAAAGGAGGATAACAAGCTGTTTCATCCATGGGAAGTCTAACAATACACACTAACAGGATCAGTGGATCTTTGGGTCAAGTTCCTGCTGCCAGATCCCTGTTTCTGTAATGTGGATCCCTTAGTATCAAATTGTATAATGTGGATTTCATATCAATGGGTCACTTACCCCAGGACTATGGTATAATGTCGCAGTCCTCTGTCATAATAGAATCTGAAGGGAGCTTGGCTATCTGGACATTTTAAAGAACATCATATTGGCCCTGTATACAATGGACCCTTGAACCACACAGGTTTGAACTCTGTGGGTCCACTTATGTATAGATTTTTTTTCATTAAATATGTTTTACTATGCTACAGGATCTGCAGTTGGTTGAATCCATGGATACAGAACCGCACATACAGAGAGCCAACGATGTAATTATCCTCGGATTTTTGACTGTGCAGATGGTCAGAACCCGTAACCTCTGCATTCTTCAAGGGTTAGCTCTGTGTATGACATCATGCTAACCAGATCAGAAGAGGAAGAAATGGAAGTATAGTGGAGGCCCTGGAAAGATACATGATCAGAGGGTGGGAGACAGTCCCATGAAGATGCAGGAAACACCACATTGGAAGTTTGCAGAGGTCCAGTGGTCTGGGACATGCTGGATAACCTCTCTGAAGTAAAGGACTAATTACTGCCCCTCACACCTTCCACCACTAAGAAAAAGACACATTACGTATCTACTCAGGATTTAGGAGCAATATATTTCACACTTGAGAATATAATGCTGACCAATTTACTTGCTGACAGAAAAGGCTGCCAAATTTGAGTAGAGCCAACGCAGAAAAGGCCTGCAGCCGTGTGACCCAGCAGACCCAGTGAGACTAGAATATCTGTAGTGCGTGTGGCTTGGCAGGCTCTCATAAGAGACTCATACCATAGACCCACAGGGCTGCGGCGCAAAGCCATGCCACAGCAGAGAAACACGTACCACTTGAAAAGCAGCTCTCACAGACCTACTGGGCTCCACTGAAGACAGAGCATCCAATCACACTACATCACGTGACCCAATAGCCAGAACTGCCCGTCACAAGCTGGGCTCTGTCTGATCCTCCATGTCCTTAGGAAAGGTAGGCCCAGAGGAACACATTGCAAAATGGAAGTGGACATCTTTAGGTTCAGGCAGAAGTAGGGTCAGAGGGGATCAGCTAGCAGAAAAGGAAGGGACCGAGACTCTCAATAGGCATCTCTCAGCTCACATGACCGTATTGGGAATTGTCTTTGTCCATTTGGGCTGCTATAACAAAATATAGACTGGGTGACTTATACACCACAGAAATTAATCTCATAGCTCTATAGGCTGCTAATTCCAAAATCAAGGGGCCAGCAGATTTAGTGCCAGATGAGAGCCCACTTCTTGGTCCAAAGACAGTTGTCTTCTCACTGTGTCCTCACATGGCAGAAAGGGCAGGGGCACTCCGGGGGGTTTCTTCTGTAAGGGTACTCGTCTACTTCATGCTCTTCGCTCGTGCCCTAATCACATCCCGCCTCCAGAATACCATCACACTGGGGATGAGGTTTCAACATGTGAGGGGTGGGGCACAGACATTCAAGGATCCCTTGTGAAGAGGGATCAGAGAAGGAATAAACTTGTTCAGACACGAGCCGGCATGGTTTGTGAATAAAAGCCAAAAATTGACTGCTGCTGCATTGCAACACATCAGGAGTGACACTGAAAGACCAGTGGTCTGGGACATGCTGGATAACCTCTCTGAAGTAAAGGACTAATTACTGCCCCTCACACCTTCCACCACTAAGAAAAAGACACATTACGTATCTACTCAGGATTTAGGAGCAATATATTTCACACTTGAGAATATAATGCTGACCAATTTACTTGCTGACAGAAAAGGCTGCCAAATTTGAGTAGAGCCTAACGCAGAAAAGGCCTGCAGCCGTGTGACCCAGCAGACCCAGTGAGACTAGAATATCTGTAGTGCGTGTGGCTTGGCAGGCTCTCATAAGAGACTCATACCATAGACCCACAGGGCTGCGGCGCAAAGCCATGCCACAGCAGAGAAACACGTACCACTTGAAAAGCAGCTCTCACAGACCTACTGGGCTCCACTGAAGACAGAGCATCCAATCACACTACATCACGTGACCCAATAGCCAGAACTGCCCGTCACAAGCTGGGCTCTGTCTGATCCTCCATGTCCTTAGGAAAGGTAGGCCCAGAGGAACACATTGCAAAATGGAAGTGGACATCTTTAGGTTCAGGCAGAAGTAGGGTCAGAGGGGATCAGCTAGCAGAAAAGGAAGGGACCGAGACTCTCAATAGGCATCTCTCAGCTCACATGACCGTATTGGGAATTGTCTTTGTCCATTTGGGCTGCTATAACAAAATATAGACTGGGTGACTTATACACCACAGAAATTAATCTCATAGCTCTATAGGCTGCTAATTCCAAAATCAAGGGGCCAGCAGATTTAGTGCCAGATGAGAGCCCACTTCTTGGTCCAAAGACAGTTGTCTTCTCACTGTGTCCTCACATGGCAGAAAGGGCAGGGGCACTCCGGGGGGTTTCTTCTGTAAGGGTACTCGTCTACTTCATGCTCTTCGCTCGTGCCCTAATCACATCCCGCCTCCAGAATACCATCACACTGGGGATGAGGTTTCAACATGTGAGGGGTGGGGCACAGACATTCAAGGATCCCTTGTGAAGAGGGATCAGAGAAGGAATAAACTTGTTCAGACACGAGCCGGCATGGTTTGTGAATAAAAGCCAAAAATTGACTGCTGCTGCATTGCAACACATCAGGAGTGACACTGAAAGACGGTGATGAGAGGAGATCCTTCCAGGGGAGAGATGGGGACAATACATCAGGTCATCCTTGTGTGTGTGTGAGAATTATGGACAGTCTCAACTAGCCGGGTTGTTTGGTCAGGGGCTTGAAAACACAAAGAGTGGAAGATCAGGGACAAGAAAGTCTGAGGATAAGCTGTGAATGGACCTATGGTTGCAGTCTTGAAATGTAAAGGTCTCTGTATCACATGTTAACACCCACCAAGAAAGCATCCATCGGGACGCCCCTGGCAGTCCAGTGGTTAAGACTCAGCACTTCCATTCCAGACTTTAATCCCTGGTCAGAGAACTAAGATCCCACATGCCTCCCTCGTCGACCGAAAAATGAAAAAATGAGAAAGAAAGCATCCATCACAGATGAGGCACTAACAACCAAGTAGGCAGAAAGACTTAGCCACTGTCGTCCTTGGCCACTCCATTCTGATAGTGGACACATCGAGTAGAGTATCTGGTGGTTAAGACAGAGGCTATGCATGGGCCCACCAGCATGAGCTTTTACTCACCAAGATGCAATTAGCTACTGCTGCTGCCAACTTGCCATCTACCATTAAAAATACCTACACTAATGGAACTTCCTGGTGGTCCAATGGCTAAGACGGTGCTCCCAGGGCAGGAGGCCTAGACTTAATCTGTGATCAGGTAACTAGGTCCTACATGCCCCAACTAAGAATTTGCATGCTGCAACTAAATCCTGGTACAGCCAAAGAAATAAATATATTTTTTAAAATACCAACACTAAGCCCCTAATATGGTGCTACCTCTTGAGGAGAAGTAGATGCTTAAGGGATAAGTTGGGGCCACTTTTTTTTAATCACTTTTTTTCCATCACTTTTTAAAAAAGTTTATTTATTTATTTTTGGCTGTTCTGGGTTTTCACTGCTGCTGCAGGCTCTTCTCAAGTTGCAGGGAATGGGGCTACTCTCTACTTGAGGTGAGCAGGCTTCTTGTGGTGGCTTCTCTTGTTGTGGAATTCAGGCTCTAGGGCACATGGGTTTCAATAGTTGTGGCACGTGGGCTCCATAGTTGTGGCTCCGAGGCTCTAGAGCACAGGCTCAATAGTTGTGGCTCACAGACAGGTGCTTTGCAGCACGTGGGATCTTCCTGGATCAGGGATCAAACCCATGTCTCCTGCACTGGCAAGGCGAACTCTTCACCACTGAGCTACCAGGGAAGCCCTTCCCGTCACTTTTGACTGTAATTGACACATACTCTGAGTATAGGCTTGTCTTTCCTGCCCATAGGGCCTCAGCTAATACCACTCTGTAAGGATTTATAGAGTACCCGATCCATTGATGTGGAATCCACACTGTACAATTTTATTTATTTATTTATTTTTAATTTTGGGGAGGGGCACTTCTATTGGTCTTTCATTTTTTGTTTTTTGTTTTCATCCATCATTGTTCTTCGGCCCATGTGGGCCTCCCATTGCAGTGGCCTTTCTCTTTGCAGAGCACCAGCTCCGGGCACATGCGCTCCAGAGCTCTGGCTCGGTAGTTGGACACATCAGTCCAGCTGCTCCGCTGCACGTGGAATCTTCCCAGGCCAGGGATCAAACTGGCGCCCCTTGCACTGCAAGGCGGTGTCCTTACCCACTGGACCACCAGGAAAGCCCCACACTATACAATTTTAGACTAAGGAGTCCACATTACAGTAAAGGGGACATGGCAGTAGGAACCTGACCCAAAGACTCACTGATCCTACACTGCCCCACCCAGAGGACACCAGTTTGATAGAACGGTTTGGTGGCCTTTTTTTTTTTTTTTTTTTTTAGTTTTGTGGCCTCTTAAAGACACAGCTGCAAGATAAAACCCCAACAAGATGAGGCATCATCCTCTAGAACATACTATATACCCTAAATCAATGGCAATTGTATGATTCTGTGTCCCATAGGAAGATTATATGGATCAAGGAATTAATTACATGGATGTAGGGTAGAAATAAAGTAATCTCCATTTATCCTCACTCACAGTGAAATATGTGGGGAATTTGATTTTGAGGTCTAGAGATCCTGGAAACCAGAGATGATATGCATCCTCCATGGGTCACAGTGAGAATCCCTTTTGAACTTCGGGGTCATTGTGGCAAAAGACCAGCAGGCAAGAAAAGAAGGCCTCATACTGGCACGTGAAATCGACTGGGATGGAGGAGGGACAGTTGTGGCTACACGTAGGAGCCAGGAAGAATATTCTGGCATGCAGGTCATCTACTCTTGCTGCTCCCATGCTCTGTTTTAACAGTAAATAGAGTAGTAAGCCACCACAGCCCAGGAAGGCCATGGTAACCAAGGGCACTCTTGGGTGAAGGCCCGGGTCATCCCACCATCCAGCTGCGTAGGCCAGCAGAGGCACTCACCAAAGGGAAGGTAAACCTAGAATTAGTGGTGCAGGAGGATAATAAGAATCCACTAGAGTCTCAAATCCAATGACGGCAGTTAAGGCTGTAGCTTTTCCACTAAACATTCTTTTAAATTTCCTCTAAGAAACAAAACCAATCAGATGATCTAAAGGGGATGGAGCAGTCAGGATGGAGCACAGGGACTATGAATTTTTAAAACTAACACCTAGTCAGTGACTCAGGCAGTAAAGAATCTGCCTGGAATGCAGGAAACCTGAGTTCGATCTCAGGGTTGGGAAGATCCGCTGGAGGAGGGAAAGGCTACCCTCTCCAGTATTCTTGCCTGAAGAATTCCGTGGCTCGTCCAAGGTCACAGAGTCAGACACGACTGAACGACTTTCACTTTCTTTCACCTAGTCTCCCTTCCAAAACAGCACCCCACATTCAGGAGAAACTGCTGGGACTTTCCTGGTGGTCCAGCAGTTAAGATTCCACTTCCACTGCAGGGGGCATGGCTTGACCCCTGGTCAGGGAACTGAGATGACACAAGCTGCACAGGGAGGCCAAAAAAAAGAAAAAGAAGTAAATAAAAAAGAAGAAACTGCTGTGCTTGCCAGTGTACATATTAAAAGGTACTAGGATTTGACAGGAATTGTATTACATCAATAGCTAACTTTGGGCAGAATTGCTATCTTAATATTTTGTTCCAACCTGTGAATATGGTATCTCTCTCCCTTCTTTCAGATTTTTTTTAAAAAAATATTTATGTATTTGGCTGTGCTGGTTCTTCGTTTGGGGATCTGGAATCTTTTAGTTGCAGCATGTGGGATCTAGTTCCCTGACCAGGGATCAAACTCAGGCCCCCTGCTTTGGGAACAGAGTCTTAGCCACTGGACCACCAGAGAAATCTCTTCTTTTAGATTTTATCTCAGCAATTTTTGTTGTTTTTTTTCTTCTTTTTTTTGAGAGGAAAGTAAAGTTTATTAGAGTGGAGGAAGGAAGAATTGCTGCCAGTACAGTTGTTTTCAATCCTAAGTTTTCGCACATATTCCTCCAAAATTGTTCTTAAATATTTTACTGTTAATTATGCTGTTATGAATCCTAAAGGAAATCAACCCTGAATATTCATTGGATGGACTGATGCGAAGCTGAAGTTCCAATACTTTGGCCACCTGACGTGAAGAGACAACCCATTGGAAAAAGACCCCGATGTTGGGAAAAATAGAAGGCAGAAGGAGGAGGGGACGACAGAGGACGAGATGGTTGGATGGCATCACCAACTCAATGGACATGAGTTTGAGCAAGCTCCAGGAGATGGTGAGGGACAGAGAAGCCTAGCATGCTGGAGTCCATGGGGTCACAAAAAATCGGACACAGCTGAGCAACTGAACTGAACTGAATGTCATTTGCAAATTGTTACCAATATATAGAAGTACGTATTTGGGGTATATTGATCTTATATCCTGAAAGCTTGTAATATTTATTTATGGTTGTTGTTCAGTATTAGTTGTTTGTGTCTCTTTGCGACCCCGTGGACTGCAGCACTCCAGGTTTCCCTGTCCCTCACCGTCTCCTAGAGTTTGCCCAAGTTCATGTCCATTGAATTGGTGATTCCACTTATTACTATTAGTAATTTTTTGTTGTTGATTCCTCGGGATTTTTTTCTACATACAAAGTCATGGTACCCTTAAATATAATTTTACTTCTTCCTTTCCATTCCAAGTCTTTCATTTCATTTTCTGGCCTTATTATCCTAGTTGGAATGTCCAGTATGATGTTGAATAGAAGTATGAAGAGCAGATAGCCTGGCTTTGTTCTTAATCTTAGTGAGAAAGCATCAGTCTTTTTTTTCTTTTGGCCTCTTTTTATTGGTTGATTGTTTATTTATTTTCATCCATTTTTACTCTTTGACTTGTGTGGGCCTCCCATCGCAGTGGCCTCTCTTGTTGCAGAGCTCTGGCTCTAGGCGCATGCACTCCAGAACACTGGCTCCTAATTGGACACATCAGTCCAGCCCCTCTGAGGCACATGGGATCTCCCCAGTCCTGGGTTTGAACCGGCGCCCCTCGCACCATAAGGCAGACCCTCTACCCACCAGGGAAGCCCAAGCATCAGTCTTTGACTAGTAAGTCTTTGACTAAACATGACTATTATACTCCCACATTTAATTTGTAGTTTAACTGGATATACAATTCTAGGCTGGAAATACCTTTCCTTCAGTATTTAAAAAGTTCCCTTGTCTTTTAAATCCAGTACTACTGTTAAAGTTTGAGAATATTGTGATTTTTCATTCTCTGCTGTTTTTTCTTTTTAGATTCTCCTTCATCTGTAGTGTTCTGAAATTGCCTATGATATGCCTCGAGTGGGCTAGATACCTCGGTATCTAGCAGGGGGTGTATGACTTATATCCCTGACAAATGGCTGTTGGGTAATAAAATGTGCTATTTCAAAAATCGGACACAGCTGAGCAACTGAACTGAACTGAATGTCATTTGCAAATTGTTACCAATATATAGAATCGTATTTGGGGTATATTGATCTTATATCCTGAAAGCTTGTAATATTTATTTATGGTTGTTGTTCAGTATTAGTTGTTTGTGTCTCTTTGCGACCCCGTGGACTGCAGCACTCCGGGTTTTCCCCTGTCCCTCACCGTCTCCTAGAGTTTGCCCAAGTTCATGTCCATTGAATTGGTGATTCCACTTATTACTATTAGTAATTTTTTGTTGTTGATTCCTCGGGATTTTTTTCTACATACAAAGTCATGGTACCCTTAAATATAATTTTACTTCTTCCTTTCCATTCCAAGTCTTTCATTTCATTTTCTGGCCTTATTATCCTAGTTGGAATGTCCAGTATGATGTTGAATAGAAGTATGAAGAGCAGATAGCCTGGCTTTGTTCTTAATCTTAGTGAGAAAGCATCAGTCTTTTTTTTCTTTTGGCCTCTTTTTATTGGTTGATTGTTTATTTATTTTCATCCATTTTTACTCTTTGACTTGTGTGGGCCTCCCATCGCAGTGGCCTCTCTTGTTGCAGAGCTCTGGCTCTAGGCGCATGCACTCCAGAACACTGGCTCCTAATTGGACACATCAGTCCAGCCCCTCTGAGGCACATGGGATCTCCCCAGTCCTGGGTTTGAACCGGCGCCCCTCGCACCATAAGGCAGACCCTCTACCCACCAGGGAAGCCCAAGCATCAGTCTTTGACTAGTAAGTCTTTGACTAAACATGACTATTATACTCCCACATTTAATTTGTAGTTTAACTGGATATACAATTCTAGGCTGGAAATACCTTTCCTTCAGTATTTAAAAAGTTCCCTTGTCTTTTAAATCCAGTACTACTGTTAAAGTTTGAGAATATTGTGATTTTTCATTCTCTGCTTTTTTTTCTCTCTTTAGATTCTCCTTCATCTGTAGTGTTCTGAAATTGCCTATGATATGCCTCGGAGTGGGCTAGATACCCTCGGTATCTAGCATGTGGTGGGTCCTTTTGTGTCAGAAAGTAATATCCTTCACTTCTGGCATATTTTCTCAAGTTACTTCATTGTTAAGTTACACCATTCTAGGTTGCCTTTTTCCTCCTGTTTTCTATCTCAGTTATTTGGTCTGCTGTCTTGGAGATTTCCTCAACTTTATCACCAAAACTGTCTGTTAGTAGTTTTTCATTTCTTTTTAACTCCCCAAAGCTTCCTCTTACTTGGTTTATTCCTCTTTTGTAGCTTCTTGTTCTGGTTTTAGGATATATCATCTCCTATTTCCCATATAGTAAAGTTTATGTTAACTATCTTTGCTAAAGTTTCATCTTTCTGCATAGTCTCTGTTTCTCCCATGTTGCTTCTTTTGTTTGTGGTTCTACATATTCTTCATCTTAGAGGCTGTCCACAGGTGTCTGGTAACCTCTAGTTCCATTTGTGTTTACAGTTGTACTCTAAAAGGCTGATTAGAAAAATCAATTTCATTTTTATACACTAGAAGAGTTAGGAAAGTTAAAAAAAAAAGTGGGAGGATATGTTCTACAAAATAAAAGTATAGTATTTAAAATTGTGATATGGGCCTTCCCCTGGTGGTCCAGTGGATAAGGACACCGCCTTGCAGTGCAAGGGGTGCCGGTTCGATCCCTGGCCTGGGAAGATCCCACGTGCCGCGGAGCGGCTGGACCCATGTGTCCAATTACCGAGCCGGAGCTCTGGAGCGCATGCGCCCAGAGCTGGCACTCTGCAACAACAGACGCCACCACAATGGGAGGCCCGCAGGAGCCAAAGAACAAAGACGGATGAAAACAGAAAAATGAAAGACCAATAGAAATGGCCCGCCCACTCCCCTCCCTCCCCAACCCGACCCCCGCCCAAAATAAATAAATAAATAAATCTTTAAAAGATAAATAAATAAATAAAATTGTGATATGGATACAAAGATAGGCAAATAGATTAATAGGAAAGAGTAGAAAGTCCTAGCAAAGGTATATATGTGTATGTATATACATACAAATAGAATATATGTAATTGTACCATTTGTACATATATATATATTTCCCAAATGTAAAAAAGATTCAATTGGTCCCCTAATTCATGGGGGGAAATTCTGAGTGAATTTTACTTTTTTTAAATGTTTACTTTTTAAAAAATATTTACTTGGCTGTACTGGGTCTTAGTCATGGAACTTGGGATCCTTAGCATGCAGAATCTCAGTTGCAGCATGTGGAATCTAGTTCCCTAACCAGGTATCAAACCCAGGCCCCTTGCCTTGAGAGCGTGGAGTCTTAGCCACCAGGGAAGTCCTGATTTTATTCTTAAAAAAGATAAAAAATGTTAAAGCAAAAGGAGAGATCTTCCTCAACTTACAATGGGGTTTTGCCCTATAAACTCAACACAAATTGAACATGCATTTAATATATCTAACCTACTGAACTGCCTTTGAACTATAGTGTTGAAGAAGACTCTTGAGAGTCCCTTGGACAACAAGGAGATCAAACCAGTCAATCCTAAAGGAAATCATCCCTGAATATTCATTGTAAGGACTGATGCTGAAGCTGAAGCTCCAATACTTTGGTCACTTGATGTAAGAGACGACTCATTGGAAATGACCCTGATGCTGGGAAAAATAGAAGGCAGAAGGAGAAGGGGACTACAGAGGACGAGATGGTTAGATGGCATCACTGAGTCAATGGACATGAGTTTGAGCAAACTCCTGGAAACGGTGAAGGATAGGGAAGCCTGGCATGCTGCAGGCCATGGGGTCACAAAGAGTCAAACACGACTGAGCGACTGAACTGAACTGAACTGAACCTACTGAAAATCACAGCCTAACCTGGCCTATCTTATACATGTTCAAAACACTTGTTAGCCTACAGTTGGCCACAATCATCTAACACAAGGTCTACTTTATAAAATGTTGACTATCTCATATTATTAGATACCATACTTAAAGTGAAAAACAGAACAATTTTTTACCTTCGTGATGCTATCACAGCCTAGCACCATGAGAGAATATCATACCACGTATCACTAACCTGGAAAAGACTAAAACTCAAAATTCGAAGTATGCTTTCTACTGAACACATATTACTTATGCACCACCATGAAGTTAACAAATTTATAAGTCAAATCATCACAATTTGGGGACTGCATCTGTGTTGTTTTTTTTTTTTTTAATTGGCCACTTCTATTCGTCTTTCATTTATTTATTTTCATCCATTTTTGTTCTTTAGCCTGTGTGGGCCTTGCATTGCAGCAGCCCCTGTTGCTGCAGAGCACCAGCTCTGGGCACATGCACTCCAGAGCTTCAGCTCGGTAGTTGGACACATCAGTCCAGCTGCTCCACTGCACGTGGGATCTTCCCAGGCCAGGGATCGAACCAGCGCCCCTTGCACTGCAAGGCAGTGTTCTTACCCACTGGACCACCAAGGAAGCCCTGCCTCTCTGTTTTGAGATACGCTTTCTTGTGATATGTAGGCCTTTAGAAGAAAACCCTTTAGAGAATTCCCTGGTGGCTCTGCTTCTGACCACTGAGGGCCCGGGTTCAATTCCTGGTCAAGGAACCAAGATTCCTCAAGCTGTGCATGCCCTCCCCCCCACAAAAAAATCCCTTTGTTATCATTTTAGTGGGGTTTCCAGGAGGAACAGAAGCTAATTAGTAAGCTCTAACATTCTAAACCATAATGGTAAACACTTTTTTAATAAGAAAAATATCCAATAATTTTTAAAAATTACAGCATAGTTGACATGTTAGTTTCAGGTGTACAGAAAAGTGATTTTTGAAGATTGCATTCCATCTGAAAAGGATGGGTATAATTCCCTGTACTCTACAGTAAAATCCTTGTTACTTTATCTGCTTTATACAAAGCAGCTTGCATCTTTATCCTTTAAAGCCCCTCCTTCCATTTGCATTCACAGCCTAACCTGGCCTATCTTATACATGTTCAAAACACTTGTTAGCCTACAGTTGGCCACAATCATCTAACACAAGGTCTACTTTATAAAATGTTGACTATCTCATATTATTAGATACCATACTTAAAGTGAAAAACAGAACAATTTTTTACCTTCGTGATGCTATCACAGCCTAGCACCATGAGAGAATATCATACCACGTATCACTAACCTGGAAAAGACTAAAACTCAAAATTCGAAGTATGCTTTCTACTGAACACATATTACTTATGCACCACCATGAAGTTAACAAATTTATAAGTCAAATCATCACAATTTGGGGACTGCATCTGTGTTGTTTTTTTTTTTTTTAATTGGCCACTTCTATTCGTCTTTCATTTATTTATTTTCATCCATTTTTGTTCTTTAGCCTGTGTGGGCCTTGCATTGCAGCAGCCCCTGTTGCTGCAGAGCACCAGCTCTGGGCACATGCACTCCAGAGCTTCAGCTCGGTAGTTGGACACATCAGTCCAGCTGCTCCACTGCACGTGGGATCTTCCCAGGCCAGGGATCGAACCAGCGCCCCTTGCACTGCAAGGCAGTGTTCTTACCCACTGGACCACCAAGGAAGCCCTGCCTCTCTGTTTTGAGATACGCTTTCTTGTGATATGTAGGCCTTTAGAAGAAAACCCTTTAGAGAATTTCCCCTGGTGGCTCTGCTTCTGACCACTGAGGGCCCGGGTTCAATTCCTGGTCAAGGAACCAAGATTCCTCAAGCTGTGCATGCCCTCCCCCCCACAAAAAAATCCCTTTGTTATCATTTTAGTGGGGTTTCCAGGAGGAACAGAAGCTAATTAGTAAGCTCTAACATTCTAAACCATAATGGTAAACACTTTTTTAATAAGAAAAATATCCAATAATTTTTAAAAATTACAGCATAGTTGACATGTTAGTTTCAGGTGTACAGAAAAGTGATTTTTGAAGATTGCATTCCATCTGAAAATGATGGGTATAATTCCCTGTACTCTACAGTAAAAATCCTTGTTACTTTATCTGCTTTATACAAAGCAGCTTGCATCTATTAATCCTTTACCCCAAATTTGCCCCTCCTTCCATCCCTGTCCCCTTTGGTAACAAGTTTGTTTTCTGTCTGTGAGTCTCTCTCTCTCTTGTTCACACATCGTTTTCTGCAATTTTTTTATTCCACATATAAGAGATATATAGTATCTGCCTTTCATTGACTTTTTTTTGACTTTTATTGGTTTTTTATTTATTTATTTTCCTTCATCTTTATTTTTTGGCCTGTGTGGCCCTCCCATTACAGCAGCCTCTCTCATTGCAGAGCACTGGCTCTGGATGCATGTGCTCCAGAGTGCTGGCTTGTAACCGGACACACCAGTCCAGCCACTCCATGACACGTGGGATCTTCCTGGGCCAAGGATCAAAC